>JABFOV010000203.1:16058-48189 GCA_022817685.1 Aradophagus sp. ZL-2020
TTTTTTTTTTATTGTTAATTTTAGCATTATTATTCGAATATTTTTCATTAGCCAATTAACATTAAAAAAATTGAATTTGAAGATACCAATAAACAAATAAAAATGCGAAATTTAAAACTGATTTTTCCATATTCCAGTTAGAACAAAATATATAAACGTTAAAAAAACGTTTGAGCGAAAGGATTTTAAACAAACGTTGCAAATGTTTCTTAAACGTTAGTTAAACATATAAAATTTCTTTTTTTAGGGTGAGTAAAATGTTCATAAAACGTTTTTGTAAGCATTTCAAAAACCTTCCATATACCCTAAAAGCGAAATTTCATGTTTTTGTTAAACGTATCAAAAACGTTTATAACATTTATAATACTTTTGCTCAAACTTTGTTTCTAACTTATCTCTATAATTTCAAATTTCAATCCTAAAACGGGGGACATGTTAACTATTTTTGTGTTTTATTTACAAATAACTTAATTCTTGTCTATTGCTTTACTTGGAAATGTTATGAGAATAATAACATTTCAGAAACATAATAGTTGCAAAAACATTCAAGTACTTTGAAATTCGATATTAAAAATGTATTATCGATCCTGAAGTTTGTAATGAAAATCGAAACATGATTTAGAGTCGGCTATCGATAAATATCGCTGATCCCTGACTTTGTTCTTACGTTTATGGTAAGGACCATTCTCCCAACGCTATATTTTCATCCTTGTTCAACCTATTTGCCGAAACAGCAGAAAAATGACAAAACGATATCGGCTGTTGTAACATTCTGTCCGAGAATTCATACGGTGATAAAAATACAATAGAAACGGTTGATTTTATGCGCAGTCTTTGTTGGTGGCAGCTGCCACAAAAAATATTGTCAATCTGTAAACATTTGGGCTTCGAAATGACTGTAAAGAATCAGTCCTTGCTTAGTGCACGTGAATTTTATTAACATTGGAAGCTGAATCATTTGTGAATCATCTGACATCGGTTTTAATGTGTCATTTCATTTGAATCGACATTGCGCTTTACGCGATCAACTGCCGAGATTTGTCAGTTCCCTTTTTTTCAGTGAAAAGTTCTCTTTCTTTTACTTTACATCTCAATATTTAAGCCTGATTCGTTAAGTTTTGCTTTGATCAGAATAACGAATGTAAAGAACATATTAAGGTAGGTTTTTCATTTAATCATTTATCTATTATGGACAAATAAATTGAATAATTAATCGTTAATCAAAATGTTAATGTTTTTCTGTACTTACAATGAAAGTTTTAATAAAGCACATTATTCAGAGAAAAATCTGCTTTGTTATCTTGGGTGACCATGTTTATTGGCCAAATTATATTATCAGATTGATTTTAATAATTTATTTTGATTTAATGTGATTTTAATTAATGTGTAGTAATTGTTTAATTATTTATTTGTTTGTTTGATTTTATTAGTTTTATTTTGTTGACTTGATATTCCAGGTTTTGAGTTTTATTATGAAATTATTCAAAGTTAATTTTTTTCAGTTTTTATTGATTTAATAAATCAATCAAGATGCCTCAGACAACGACTATTGAGACTATTACTATTACAAAGCCTTTGAAGGTAAAGTATGCATTTTTATATATTTTTTTGAAGTCAATTGAGTTTCATATATGCAGTGGAGTGCATGAAAAGTTCTATTTTTTTTTTTTTTTTTTTGTTTTGTTTGTCTTTTACAATCTAAATTCCAAATGAATTGAATAGTTTATGAAATTTCAGTTGAAAGATCTGAAATAGTTGATCCTTTTGAATTCTAAACTTTGTATAAGAGACATTCAAATACAAGAATAATTAATGGAAGAAAAATACCCTAATTGAGAATTAACAAAATTATCAGTTTCGAAATATATTATATCTCAATTCCTAGAGACTTATATATGCAATTTTTGTAAACATTACATAAATTATAATGATTTAACATTGATAACTATTAAAATCTTTGCTCAGTTTATCCGTTAAATACAATCCGTTTATTTAAATATGAACTTTGACATTCATATAAAGTCGACTCACATGATAAAATTAGCATTTCTTTTGTACAAAATTAGATCAAATAAAGTATCAACCATAAAAAAACATATTACTGATAACTGATATTTAATAGATTTTAATTATTATTTAACGTGACAAAATTACAATTCAAGAATATTGAAATTTAAATAAAAATTAACAATGCTCCTTAAAGTGACAGCTTAACCCTTTTTATTCACAACAACGATTTCGGTTATTGAGCGACTGATTGTTTCCATAGAAAAATAGATGCAGCAATTCATCCAAAGAATTGTTGGATCCATTTTGATACTAAATAAATAACAGACGCTCAATAACCGTTACGTTTTGTAAATAAAAGGGTTTCAGTAATCACCTTAACAAGGGTGGGTTGAACTTAAAAGTCGGGCGCCGAAACGGGTCCATACATTCCTGGCCGCGAGCCGAGGTACGAGCAGCGCAAGAGCGGTTGTCAATGAAGATGGCCGCTGCACCTGTCGAGAAGCGATCAGTTCGTCAACCCGTTGCGGCTAAATCGCGCCACCAGTCGAAGCGTCGCGTCCACTGAAAGCACGACACGGAGGCGCGCGATAAAACAAACCTTATTCCCGCTTCGAAAAGCTCCTACGCGAACCGCCCCTTGAGGCAAGCATGAGCGGCTGAAGTGAAATCCGATTCTGCAATGTCCAATCAGTAGGCTTTTCGCTTTTCACTTGACATCCCAGCAATACGACTCTCAGTCATTTGTCTTTTGCGCACATTTTAAAAGCTTTTTATTCAACGGCAAGATGATTATGTACACAGTGGCAGAGGACCACGTCCGCGATAACGAAATCGCCCAGGTACAGCTTCCCTGTTAGTTCCTATTGGTTGTAGTTCTTAAATCTTTTACAATTGTTCATTTTATAAAATTCTAGTGTTTGACATTGTTAAAAATATATTTTATAATTTCGTTGTCTATATGATTTGACTGATTTGTGGATTGTGATAATTAATACCTTTGAAATGGTAGGAGTCGATTGATGTTAAGTCAATGAGTTTGTGTTATACACTGGATAAGTCTTTAACATTTTAAAATTAGATCTACATCTTTTACAATTTTAACGTATGTATTAATATATTAAAAAATTAGAGTTTAACTCTAAACGCTGACTAAAGAGGTTTTCTCAGATTGAAAATGCAATAATTTCAAGTCTAGAAGAAACTTGGATTTACAGCAATTTAAATTTCAAAGTTCAACTCCAATTTCATAATGTATCTACTTTAAAACTAAAGTTCTTTATTACAGTGTAAATCAAATGTTTTTATAAAAAAATAACTGTAACAAGATAGTTTTGTATTTCAAAATGAATGTCATGGTGGAAAATATTGCTCTAAAATGTTTTAAAAGAGTTCAAAGGATAAGCAATTTCATTTCTTTGAATTACTTCAGCTGGTAAATCATTGAACTGTGAGTGTAAAGAGAGTGAAAGAATTCAATGAACTCTACGCAATTAATATTTAAGTAGTAAACATAGGAAAGAGGAAATGTCGATTATTTAGAACTTAATTGACTGCAATTTGAATTAACAATTGAACGCCATTGTTATGGATCACATAATTGAAATGTGTTTTTTTTATAGGTGATAGCTTTTATATGCGGCGTAATAGTTATATTATTGATGATCATGGGCTTGGCTTCCTCGCAATGGTTAATGTCAATAGGATGGCAACAAGGTCTTTTCCAACATTGCATAGAAGAGGATGCTCAAACCCCGTTACCATTTGATATCAATGATCCTCCAGGTTGTTTTCCAGCACGGGATGTTGGTAAGAATAACGCATTATTTTCTGATATTGATTCATCCTTATGTATCTATTAAATTTCAGTTATTTTTAAATTTATTGTTTTTATGATATATATATATATCATATACTCTTATAATATGATAGAGAACAAATTCGTAGCCGCATTTTTTTTGTTCGCTTCAAAATTGCTTTTGAAGAGGACGAAACATATATCATTTTATTGAACCACTTAAAAGTCAAGCATTTATATGACAGAGATATTGATTTATTGAAATCCATATTTGGAATATTCGTTTCAGCTTACATCAAGGCGGCTGCTGCATTATGTGTTATGTGCCTTCTAGCTGACATTACAGCGACTACTTTAACTGGTTTGGGTTTACGTAGCCAGGATCATCGAGACAAACATAAATATTATAGATTAGCTGTGTTTTGCATGGGAATAGCACGTAAGTATTTTATTATGGCACAAAGAATGTTCACTTCTCTCGTTATGGATTGAAATAAATTTCATAAAAATTGTTATTAAAAGATAATTTTCTTATTTTTCAGTTATTTGCTTACTGGTAGCCTTAGTTATTTATCCAGTATGTTTCGCTTCTGAAATCTACCTTGGTATGTATTTGAAATAGTACTAAACGTAATTTATTTAATTTACATTTTACATTTTTTTTATATACATATCATTGATGAAATTTCAAATAAGATCACTTTTCTATGCACTTGGCTTCAAACGTTTATTAGCCAATAAAAATTAACTCATTCCTGTTGAAACAGCTAATAAACATTCAAAACAATTATGTTAAATTGAAAGTTGTAATGTAAAAATGATGAAATGTAAACACAAACCAAAAAAATCAAACTCAATTAACGTCAAACCGTTCCATAGAATGTAATAAGAAAATATGAATTTTTATTTACAGGAAACCGATCCATGTGGGAGTTTGGATGGGCGTACGGGGTCGGTTGGGGCGCCGCGATATTCTTATTCGGCGGGGCGGTACTTCTCCTGTGTGACAAGGAGAGCGAGGAGATCTACTACAAGGAACGTAAGATTGTAAGAGACGACATTGGTGGGGGCGGCTCAATGATTGGAGTAGGCCATCGAAGTGGGCCACAACTTGCCTAGTGTCATTGCTCCCTGCCCGATGTTGTTCTCTAGATCAGTTGCGCCAAGCAGAGAGTTTGATACGCGAATCAACACACAAAGAAAAAACGCGAGCGGGTTGCAACTGGCTGCATCGAAATCACCTCTAAGTACGTTTGTAACTTCGCGACCAAGACATTTTCGACGAAGCACATCAGCCCGACCTTTCGCCTCGTTTCTCCCATCATGCAAACAATCTCGATTTTGGGACCATTCACGTGATTCGGTCACCTCTTAAACCAACCGTTCATTTAGCAGTTACGTGAGCAAGTGCTTTTGGACGTATCTTACATCGTTTTATTTAGTGAACGAAATGCGAATGAGAACTGTAAAATAAAGCCCAAAGTTTGAATATTCAATGAGTTGACAACCTAGTTGTTAGAATGTATTAACAATGCAACACGCATTAACATAAACATTGTAAAATCGTTAAAATTGTTTGGCACTTTAATAGTTTTGATTACGTTTTAGAATTTGTAGAAATTCTTTGCTTATATTTCGAAAATATTGAATATCTAGTGTAAAAAGCTTATCTTATAGATATTTTATAAAACTCTTTCATGATCTTTATTATTATTATTAATTTTTTTTTTATATATACATAAAAGTATATACGTGTAACTTTTCACAATGCATTTAGAAATTTGAAAGATAGAAGACTTAATTTTTGTTTCAATAGTTTTAAAAATGTGTTAATACGTAAAACAAAGAAAAGAAACAAACATAAGTGGTGTTAACATAATTTCTCCTTCGCAAAATTGAATATTTCAACTTTGGACTTTTTATGCCATATTGGGCATAAAATGATATTTTTTTTATATCATTATAATTAAATTGTTATTTGTTTGCGGTAATTAACGTTTTATAAAAATATAATTTTTATAAAACATTAAAGTAACAACAAATAAATAGTTTAGATCAAAATACTTACTGATTAGGTAACAAATGTGTAAAATAACAAACATTAATTTGTTTTTTAAAAAACTAATCAGAGATTTCTATTTTCTAACTTGTAATCGAAAGCGTAAATTATTTTATTTTTCATTTATAAATAAGAATTAAAACCAATGAGATACACCATTGCATCAAGTGTAAAAATTAATACAAAATCTTGATAAATTTTATTTTGGACTAATAGTAAAAAAAAAGTTGAACATCAAGAAAATGATTTATACAACATAAGATTTTAGTATGTATTATGATATACATAGTTAGTGCCAATTAATGTTGAATTTTAAATCATAATTTTTTGCTTGAAAAGAGTTATTTTTCATGCTTCTAATCAATTTTATTTGATCTTTTTGTGAAAAATAAATCGTAATTAACGCTTGCGATTATAGCCAAGTTATTATTTTCTGTTAGGGCTTTCGAATTCTTTCAATTAACGCATTTTACATATATATAGTTTTTTCAATTTTATTTGTTCCCGTGTTATACTGTTGATAATTTATATTTTATTTTTTCCGTTTAAACTGTCAGTTTTATACAATTCTCAAAATCTTTAAAACTCGGTATATTTCGTTTTTTATTTTGGAATTCATGCACACTCATTTATTATTATTATTTTTTTAATCAAATCAATAACATTTTGTGAATCAATTACCAGGATTTTCTTTTTTTCATAAATTTTTTGTTTTAAATCTTATTATCTATTCTTTATGAAAAAGAACAATAAGCATTTCTTATAAGAAAGTATTTTTGATGTATTTTAAAAGGAGATATTTACCTTTTTAATTAACACTCCTTAAAAAATGTGTGAATTATATTTACTTGCATATCAAAAATTGTGCCCTTAATTTCAATTTTAAGAATTCATGCACAGAAAAAAAAGTTTACATCGATGCATTTAGTAAAAACGTAACAAACTGGCAACTTATTAGTTGTGTACATACAAAACATTAATATAAGATTGTCTCTTAAGTTACAAAGTGTCACTTCTTTAGCCCATTAATCAGTATTTCATTTTGTGATCGATTGATTGTGTCGAAGTAATCCCATCGAAGCGACATTTATCGGCTTTTTTCACATTTTGTATACATTTACAACGATTTTTAAAATAAGCTCCGATAACCGATGGGAAACGTTCGATGGGATTTAATTTAAACGATTATAGTAGTTTAGTTTAAACGAAATTAATAATTAACTGAATAATCCTAAATGATGATTTACATTTTAAGTATTTATAATGTTAGTTAAAAGTGTAAACAAATGTCGATTGAACGACCGTGCAAATGAGTTGTGACATATTAGTCGATAGTGAGCGACTGATTTTTGAAAAATTAGTATACCTGTTTTGTTTGTCCGCATCAGAACAACAAATGGCAAACGTCAAAATCATGTAATTGTGAGATGCGAAAGCAAAACGACCGTGTAATAGAGAAAGCGATTAGAGACAGCTCGGGCAGGTCAAATAGATCATTGTGTTATTCGCGTCGCGTATGTTTTCATGTATATAAATATATAAATTTGATCCATGAAGTATGTAATAGAAAACGATGTATCAAAGTCTAATGCAACAATAGAAAATGATACTGAATGCACTAGTTTTAACAAGTAGACTGACAGGACGCTGTATGAATCAAATGACACCGCGAAAATCCCAAATAAAAGACTATATATTACACATACTGATAGGACTATTTCTATATATATTTATGTAGTTTTGTCAGTAGTGTATCCAATTATTCCGAGTGAAAATATGTATAAATCTACTGGTATATGTATGCATCTTGAAATTAAAATAATATTTAATTCATATTACAAAAAGATAAATATATTTAAAAATTGTCCTATCGGAATTCAACCATATTGTTCAATTAGGATACTATGACTTGAAGATCATTTTCACTTTTTTCAAAAGTTTTGTTTTACTTTTAACTTTGATACAAGAGATTATACACATAGTTCAAATAATATGACTAATGATGAAACCTTGACAATACTGTCAGACTTTTCAAATAATATCTTTGTTTCTATAATATTGTTGTTTTGAGAAATCTTATTGAACATTGAATATTGATGTAGATGATTGTGTAAATAGGTAGAGTTCTAATATGTTATCTTGATAATTAATAGCTAATTTCCTTGCGACTCTTCCCTTACTAACGCTTCAAATGTATATTTCTCATATTTGATCTCACTCTTACAAAAATTTGCGTTGGACAATTCATAAGAATTTACGTATGACAAGTTAATTTTTAAAATGAATTCAAATTGTGACTTAGATAATAAATAAATGTTGAATTTGTTTACTTTTAGGCAACATTCATATGACATATTTCGTTTTACATCAAACGTGTTGAATATGTCATAGAAATTTTATTTTAAAAATGTAAAATCAACTTACAAAAAAAAAAAAAAAAAAATAATGAAAAAAATAAAAAAGTGAACGCATGAACAAAGAAACGAACCTAAAGGAAATGCAAAATGTATAATGGAAACTTTTACTTGTGACTTTTTCACAAGTGCATTTTATTTTAAGTGTTATGTCAGATGAAATACATATCAGACATAATTATTCGATAAGGAATTAATCAAGAATTATATAATTTGAGCAATTAAAAAAACAAGTATAGCCATTTTTAAGACTTGCATTCAAATTTCTGCAAAAAGCTGAACAATTACGACATTGGATAATAATGCAGATCTTATAAAATTGTGGCGTAACGATGTAGATTAGAAACGATTAGTAGTGTCCCTTGTTCAAGTTTTTGTAAACCATATGTTAATGTTAACATATCACATAACGAAAAATAATGTATGGGGAAAATAAAAAAAATATACTTACTAGATTGGAGAAATTATTACTTCAGTGCTCTCAGGTAATGCAAATGAGAAATTTTAAGATAATCATTTTAAAAAAAAAGTTTTTGCAGTTAAATGTAATTTTAAATATTGGCCTTGTATTTTTTTTCAATTTGTATACATTTTCATTTCATTTTCAGGACAAAGATGAAATACGATTGAACAAAGTGTGCCATATTTTATTTATATGCCATTACAACTATATACAAAGAATATAATGAAAACGTTCATTACAGCATATTCATTGGAAAATCACAAAACCAACAGAGTTGTCCAAAATGTTGAAACTAGGTTGATTTTAACTAAGCCGTAGATAAAAAGGTAACTATGTATAGATATCATTTCTGTCTGCAATATATCTTACGATGTCTCTCGGTCTCATGAGTCTGTCGGCATCCATGTCTGGTATTTCAAAACCAAATTCATCCTCTATTGCCATAATAATTTCTACATGATCTAAGGAATCTAGTCCAAGATCTTCCAGAAAGTGAGAATCCACCGTCAACTGGAATCAAAATATTTCATTCAATTCCGTTTCTAGATACTTTCGAGGATTCCGCATAATATTAAAAAATCTTATAAATAAACAATAAAAAGTGTTCAATTATAAATAAAAAAAAAAGTATAAAAATACTACTTTAAAGAATAAAAAAAAAAAAAATAAATAAATACATTTTTGTATGGAAAATAATGGTTTTTATGCGGATACCACGAATGAAGCAATGCACTTGAAGATCGTGTACCTGATCAGGATTAATTTTATCGAAAAGCTTAAGGACCAAAAGTACTCGATCGCGAATGAAATCAAGCGTCAGGGGCAATTCATGACTGTAACTGCGCACCTGCTCAATCCGTGGTTCCGTTAAACCCTGCAAAATATAACATAACATATAGTTAAAATTTAAATAACCTTATCTGCTGTGATTTTATCGAAGGTAGTAATGGCTTTTAAAACACGGCTCTGTATTTCATCTTCGGATAATTCCTTTTTAGTAAAGAACGCTCTTGTGTGGTGTACCTGAAGAAAACATTTATTAAATATATTTATCTGCTTTTATTTCATGAATGTTTTTATCTTCTCTCTGTAAATATTTTAGAGATCATGATTTTCGTGTATCTTTATTCATTAATCTTGCGTTGAAAAATTAGAATAATTTTTGAAACATCTAATAATGTAAAACTTTATCTTTTTTATTAATACCATTTCTTTTTAAATCAATCATTCTTTTTTATCTCAAAAAATATATAGAATGTCATATTTCTCACTCAACAAGACAATCATTTAAAAAATATACTTTTTTTTACTTCGAACATAATAGTCTTTATTTTATTAATTTTTTTAATCGCACTTTAATTAATTCATAAAAACGTTAATTCACTTTTTGTGACGTTTCACTAAAACTTAGCAATTCACAAGCACCTTTCTCTTGCTAAAACTTTTACATCAACCGGAATAACATAAATGAAGTTACTACAGAGAATACGATTTTGCTAAAATTGAAGACTTTTCGCAAAACCTCATCGTACGTCCGTTACATAACGAATGGTTATTACAGAAATAAACGAGCAAAGAAATAAGCTCATCGGTTGTGCGAAAGGTGGTTTGAGTGCATCAACGTCTAACCGAAAACTCACCTTAAAAGTGTTAAAATGAGGTTGACTTAATTTAGCGAGGTGCATCAGTCTTTGGTTTTTTTGAATGACCAGTTGCGACGTTACAGACGCGACCCTGCATGCTCTGCTTAACAATAATTCGCTGTTTCGCGCAAGTAGACGAACACCCGCGATCGACGCCATTTTCGCCAATATATTTATGAGCCGATGTCACGTTTCTTTTTTGCCGTAAATGTGACATGTGAACGCAGCTTTATACGTGAAGTTGCTTCGGTTGAGATCGTGAAAGTCAGACAGATAAATTTCAGACACTTATGATTTTTTCTTAAACAATTTTTTCAAGAAGAGTTGTAGATAATTTTTGTACCCAATGAAAAAATGTGAGTGATTTAAGATAATTAATTACTTGTTATAATTTTTATTTCGCTAGAAAAAAAGAAAATAAACAGTGTATTAAATTTACTTTGTATGGCAACACTGTGTTTTTTTCTTTGATAGGTTGCACAGTTAAACCATCTCTTTTTAGCCTTTTATTTTCCCATACTTTCGTCTTTTTCAACTGCGCAAGTCTGTTGCATAAAGAAAGGTGATTGCTGTTTATTTACATTTTCTGAATTGAGGTCCTATGATTTCCAGTTGAAAGAAAAAAGAATAATTTTTTTTAAATGATTCAGTAGGTGATTTATCTGATTAAAACTTTAAATGTTTAGTGAGAAATATGGTTAAATTGTTTTTCAAGTAATAAAACGACTAAATTTATAAATATAAGTAAGTTTGTATAACCTTAAATGTTAACAATATTAAACGCACAATTTTTTGTGCAATTTCTTTAAGAAAAAAGATAAAGTTCAAAAATACAAAATATTTGAATGAAAAATGTAATGATAAAGGTATGTATGATAAATGTAATGAACTAATTTCTCTGATATTTTTGTAGGTTCTTACAAAGACATCTAACGATTCTTTGTTAAATGGAATGTTAATAAAAGCATATGTTTAGAACAATCTTTTTGATAAACAGTTTAAATATTCATTCGAAAATGGGTTATTTTTACGCTGTTGCTTGTGGAAGGAAACCCGGTGTGTATCATTCATGGTAAGTATTGTAATCAAAATTGAAATGTGTTGGGTTACTTTGAAAAATTTTTTGCATATAACTAATATGCTGATAAAAATTCAGTTTCATAATCAAATAAAATAAGTAAGTTCAAAGAAACATTTTATTTTATAACATTGTAGTCATTAATTTAATATATATAATATATTTAAAAATTTGAAAACAAATTTTATTTACAGGGATGAATGTAAGGAACAGGTCCATCAATTTGCTGGAGCAAAGTTCAAAAAGTTTTCCTCATTTAGTGAAGCTGAATTATTTGCTAAGGGGTAAATAAAAGTTTATTAACACTTAAGTTTTTGGTATTTTTAAGAATTTATCTTAATAAATTTAAATAAAATAGGCTATTATCTATAAAAAAGGTTACAAGTGGTTTCATGATATTAATATATGAAATTTGATGTTGTTTATTAAACTTTAATATTGTATTTTTTTTTCAGTGGATCATTAGTTTATACAAAAAATGCACCTTCTTCAACCGTTAATACTGCTTATAATAGTGATAATAAAAGGTCCTCCACTTCCTTGCGTAGACCATATTCTACAATTTCTAATATAAATGACAAAAATCGTGTACCCAAAAGAATAAAACTAACAACAACGACTAGCTCTTCACTTTTGCATACTCAATTGGTAATAATTATTATGAATGCAAATTGATACATGTGAATAATTTAAATGTACCATAATATTGATAATATATTTGTTTTCTTCAATTTAGAAATTAGTGGGACAAAATTATTTTGAAGTGGATGATGATGGATATGTCAATGTATGGACTGATGGTGCTTGTAGTAAAAATGGAAGTCGGAGCGCAAAAGCTGGAATTGGAGTTTTTTTTGGTTTTGATCACCCATTGTAAGTGTTTACCCTTATTTTTTTTTATTGCATTTAATTAATTATTGTTAACTTATAAAACATTATTTTAATTTATAATAATACGTTTAACAATGCATTTTTTATGACAGGAATATTTCTCGCCCAGTTACTATAAGATCCACAAATAACTATGCCGAAATAAAAGCTGTAACTGAAGCAATAAAAGAAGCATTGAAATTCAAAGTTGAAAAACTAAAAATTAACACGGACTCTCAATTTTTGATAAACTGTATAAATAAATGGATGACAAAGTGGAAAATTAATGGATGGAAAACTGTGTCAGGCGATCCAGTAATAAATAAAGATGAATTGATTGAAATGGAGAAAGAGATGATTAAATTAAAATCTGTTAAATGGGTAAATTTGAAAATTTTATAAAAATTAACTGCAAAATGTCGAATAAAAATTTTCATTAATATTTTTTTTTTAGAACCATGTTAGAGGGCATATGGGAAATGTAGGAAACGAAATGGCCGACAAATTAGCTAGACAAGGAGCTGAGCAGTAATATTTTATATTCTTAATGATTTGATATTATTTATGTGTGATCAAAAGACTATTAAAGATATTTTGTTATAATTGAAGTATACAAAATTTTCATACTATTCATAGCACAAAGGTCAGTGGTTTCATTTAATTATAAAATTATAATTTATTTTTCGAAGTAACTCACACGAAACATTTTATATTTAATATTGTCGTTATATTTTTAATTTACATAATTTGGAGTTTTTAAAACTGCAAAATCTTAAACATTTTTCCCATAAAAATTGAAAAAAAGTCTAAAAGACTGAGACACCACTTAAAACATTGACAAATGATTCAGCTTCCTCCTCGTATTCCACATTATCACTTTCAGTATCACTTTGTACATTATCGGTGATAAGTTGCGATGGTTCCAATGGAACATAATGGTACATTGACAATTTAAGACCCCATCCAATGTAAATATTTCCAAAATGTCTGAAATTAAATTTAATGACACATTAATTTTACTTAATGTATTAACTTTTATAATATTATACATAAATTTTATGGCATTTGCGTAATAATATACTACTTATCAAGAGTTGAAAGCAAGCAGTTCGTATGCCGTTTTGGCAGTCCAAGTTCATGTCTTCTGCTACAACTTCTCACACGCACCGCAATGCTTACTTTTAGCTCTTAATGTGTAATATACTACTGTAATATACTAGTCTACAAATAATCAAGAAATATAAATCATATAAACAAATTGTAATGAAAAAACTAAAAATTGTTTGAAACTTAAAATTTTAATTTTAGTGTTAAACATAGCTCGAAAATCTGTGTAAATTTACCTTTCAGCAGCATAAGTGAAAGCTCCTGGCCATATGTTAGATCGTACAAGAACAACAGAAGTTTCAGGTCTCGTTTTTGAGAATTGCCTTGTAGACCAGGGTAAGACACCGTTTATTGGAATGTCTTTCGATAATGGTGCCAGGAGTCGAGACCAAGTTGTTCTTTTATCCACACCATCATCTTTCTTTTGAAACATTTCATCACCTTCATCGACTTCTATTTCATTCTAGAAAGACAGAAAACCACATTTTCTATTGTAATTGTAAGCAATGTGTTTATGGGTATTATCAGTAATTTTACGTCATATAATTCTTTTGGATCCCAAAATATAACACGGCCTTGTTTGTGAAGATAAGGACTGTGATGACACCAGTTTGTCATCATTGGATCTATAAGGTCTTTGATTGGTGGTGGGTTGTAGTCATCGTTCTCCTCCAAAAATATATCTGTATGTTTTAATAATTGAAAGAATAATATTTATGATAAGAAGTGAATCTAACATTTTTGCAAAAGATTGTCTAAAGTTAGTTAATAGTTTCTCGTAAATATAACATCTTTCTAAAATATACTGATAAAAAAATACCTGATAAAAAAATCCATACAGGATCTCATATAGGAATATGATACAGAAATCTACTTAAGGAACTTACTTGGATTCTAATCTAGGAGCTCAAATGAGTTCCTAGGCAAGTCCCTGTGTAAAATTCTTATACAGGATTCTGTATGGATTATTTTGTCAGAGCATGTTTGTCCCTATTGAGTTATAGGTAAACAAAAATTCACCATTATCGACGAATTCATTACTAGAACAAAAATTTACCCATATCATCTTCGTTTTGGTCTTCTTCCTCTAATTCTTTGTCATCTTCATTTTCGCTGAATTTAAAATACCCGATGGGGGAAATAAGTGTGGTGGCACTTATGCGAGCTATTTGAGCACGAAGGTAATTAATTTCTTTTCCGGGAAATGGGGGGTATGTATTCATCTAGAATATTTTTTCAATTAGATTACATTGAATATTAAAATGTTGTTGATTGAAATGATCGTTAAGTGTAGACTAATTTAAATTTATTTTAAAATATTCTTCAAAAAAATTAACGGCGAATTCAATGGAAAATCATTATGGTTTTCTAGTCCTAAATGCACTACTCAAAAAGTTGATAAATTCAGACGTATAATAAGTGCAGCATTTTTTCAATATTTTAATGTCTGTTTTAATAAATCTGATTTTATTATACCTCATTGTCTAATTTTCCTGTAAAAAAGCAAGCAATTTGACGAGAGATTATGATTTGTTGAGGTGTAACAAGTGGCAATTCAATCCAATTATCCAAACCGGGGAAATTGCACGCGAAATAAACCTATTAAAAAAATAATAATTATTAACATTATATAATGGAAACCATAATTAAATTTAACTGAATAGAATTCAAAGAGGTAAAAAAGTCTAATTTGGGTTTCAATTTTAAAAGTATATTATTTTTATCTCGAAAGAACAATCTTTATAAAGAATTGATATATTATTTTTGATAAAAAAAATTAAATTATTTGAAATATTAACATTAGCATTTGCACCAGTGCCAAGCCTCTCTGGCGGGATTTTATTTATTGCATCATTCATTTTCGATGCATTCACACGTTTTACAATCCTTTCCGCTATTGCATCTGTTTTTATATTGCCGGCAATGTCTGAGATTGAAGAATTATATGCAAACTCGGTCTTTTCCTTGACAATATTTTCACTTACTACAACAATCTCTTCCCCTTCTAGTTCTGAGCCTTCTTTTCGATCCAATTCCTAGATTAAAGGTGATTCATTTCTCTGAATTTATTTGATTCATTACGTCTAAATTCGTTTCTTTTATTAAGATTTCAAAAATTAAATTTGACATAAAATTATATTTAACTAAAGTTTACATTTTGTTGAAAAGACTCTATCAACCGTACCTCAAGACGCCGTTCCAGCTCTTGATCTTGGAGGTTTGCTTCCACGATAAAATAGTTATGTACTGTACCAAACATTTTTCCCCAAAACCTTATTTTAAAGGACAAAATATAATTAATCAATAAATTAATTAATTATCATGCAATAAATTAATATTACTATAAAAAATAATGGTGAACATAATTAATAATTTTAAATTTTTTATGAGTAGAAAAATAAAATTACTTAAAATATTTTGAAGCTTACTCAAATAAAGAAATAAATTGTTATAAGAAATAATATTTACGTAACAAGAGACTGTTACCGAACATTTTCTATCGGAACCTTTTTCACCAATTCACGGATACTATAGTCAAGCAACAGAATTTCACTTTGAGATAGAGTTACACCAACTTGTTGAAAATTGTAAAATAATTTTGGAAGATCTTGCAATTGCTCTAAGTTTGTAGTCACCGAATCTTCGGCTGATTTTTCTTTGTCAACCTTGTTATCAAAATTTCACGGAGTTCAAAATGCCCTTTAATAAATCATTTTGAAAATGGATTGTATAGTTACCAGTTCACCTTAAAATAACTGATTATTTTTTTCGCGTTTTCCAATGCCTCTTCCTTTAAATATATGTCCTGGAAATAGTCTCTTTCGTGTGCAAAATATTCATTTCGTATTTGTTGAACATATTTTTCAAAAACCGCTACTGGATTTCTTGGACGATCGGCTAGTATTTTACTAAGGAGTTCGGATATGAGATCATATCTGAATCATAAATAAATAAATCATATTTAAATCAAAAAATTTTTGCAATTTATAATAAAAGAAATTAATTTTTTGATTCACTAAATAAATATATTATGTACATTATATCAATTATTATCATTTATCAATATCTCACGTCGAAAATGATAATTGTTGCCATTCACCTTTAAACATCAAGCAATTACAAAAAAAAAAATTTTAATATTAGAATTATATTATTTAATTATTACTATATTGAGCATTATCAGATACAATACATATATGCGTCCATAATTTCTTCAAACATGTTTATATTTTAATGAATGTTTGTTCGTTCACCAAAAACATACAAACTGTCATTCGAGTAAGGACATCGTTTTTGCAGATAGCTTTTGGCACAGTTAAATTCATGATCAAAATTTAATTGGTCATCCTGATAATTTTTTGATAAATCAGACACAGTCGACATGTTTTTATATTTTTGAAAATTTCAACAACAGATCAATAGATATAATGACAAGATGAAAAATTATACGACAAAAGACGATCACGATTCGTTCTAAACAAAAAATAATTGTAATTTTATAGTATTTTAAATAATTTTAAATATTAAACATGTCTCTATATAATTTTCTCGTTTTTGTAGATTTAATACCCTAGTTAAAAAAAACTGTAAATTTTCATTTAAGATGGATGATTTTTAATCGCGAATTTTTTTATCTATAATTCCACTTGAAACTAAATTGTGTATTGAAATTGAATGAATGTATTGTTTAATACATTCATTTAATTATATTGATTGTTTAATAGAATTCAATCGTGGCACTTTTTGTTCAACCAATAGCGTATTTAATTATTTGATCCTATTTAATATTCAATATTATTTATTAAAAATTTAAATTTAAATCACTTGATTTAAATCGTGATTTAAATCAAATGATGTGATGATTTCAATCAATAATATATAAATTATTACATAAAAATAATAAAAGGACCGTGACGTCGCTGAAGCATGGTATTGAAATGAATGACAAACGCAACTACACTTTCACATACAAAAAGTTTTATTTATATAAAAGGACACTTTATACTAAAAAGTACTGTCTTACGTCTAGCCTAGTTCTGCAGTCGGTTGAACCGAGGTGCACTTAACTCGGTCGTTTTTCTCTTTTATCACATACAGTAATACGTGGCAGAGGATAGCGGATTGTAAATGGTTATGTAAAATTAATATAGAGCTTCATGAAGTGATCGTTTTCTTTTCTCTCTCTCTCTCTCTCTCTTTTTTTTTTTTTTTTTTCTTTTACACAAAATCCACTCGACACCTCTTGTTACGTTTACCGAGGTGAGTTCATAAGTACAACCATACGTCACGTCGGTGATTATAGTTCTTTCAATCTTACAAACCTTTCCTCCTAAATGAAACGTCCTCCACACATACATATGTTTCAATAGTTAAAACATGAGCAAATATGAAATGCTGCTTAGGGAAATAAATACTGTATTCTACTAACATTTAAAAGTATTTGCGCGTATTGGAAGTGTCTGAACTGAACCTCGGGGTCGCGCGGTCCATCCGCGCGCCTCGCTTCTCCAAAAGTTGCTCTCTCAACTGTCAGAAAATTCGTTTCCGTTGACTGCGACGCCCCGAAGCTCGGGGACAGCGTTCGACAATCGGCGGCGAGCATTTTATCATACTGAGCGAAAATATACACGACAGTCTTCCGAGCGTGCGAAGGGTAGAAGTGATGAACTTTCTTCGTCAGCGGAAGAAACGTTCGGTACAAAATATCTTCGGGTTCGCACGTATAACAAATTGCAACCTTCTACCGGTCAGACGGCCCGGAATGTTGACTGAGCTTGCCTGTACAACTAATACACGTTTACAGTATTGGTACTTTGATTAAATTCCATTTATTCCGCGGAAACATAATTTACGTGCAAAACGCATACCGCAAACTACAGACTGCTTTCGCCAAAACGACGGGACTCGATCTTCTTGTTTGTTTTCTCCCCCTTGTTTCATGCATACAATATAAACGTACGGGTTATACGCAACAGTGGCATTGTAACATTTGTCACTCCTTCCTTTCCTTTCTCCTTCATTTCATTTTTTACAATGTCGCTTTTCACTGGGATTTTCCGAAAACTCGTCGAAATTTTTATTCTAATGCAACGCTCGGATAACAAAATGTGTCAATTGTTGATGTCAATGGTTGATTAATAATTAAAAACTTTGTTGTGACAACTCAAGTAGTTAATGATATAACGGAGACAATTAGTAATTTGTTGAAAATTGTTCAAGCAAAAATGCTGTCTCAAAAATTTATTTCTATATCAATGTCAAGGCGATCGTTCAGATACGTTTATTTATAAAAACGATTCCCCAGTTACTGAGCGATTAATTGTTATTCATTTAGTATGAAAATGGATCGAGCAATTTTTAAATTCAGATGAATTGCTGCATCCATTATTGTACAAAATGAATAACGATCATTAACGGAAATCGTTTTTGTAAGTAAAAGGATTTTACTTACAAAAACGATTTCCATCGATTATACATCGCGTAGAAAAGTTTCAACTTTACTTAATTAGCAATGTCGTCATAGAAAAGAATTTCAATGTCTCAGTTTTACTCTTTCATACGAAGGCATTGGGCAGGTATTATTTTGAGACAAATTTAAAAAATTACATCATATAAAATTATATCAAGGTATATTTATATATAATATTTATATATAATGATGTCAGCTCGCCGGAGAAGCAATATCTCGGTCGGTCCTCCGTGCGAGCCGCTATTTGAGCTTTGAGAATTGCGCGTACGATTCAAGTATCTTGTAAATTATCCTCGTTCTCTAAATAATAATTAGTGTTTGACACGAACACTGGCAGATGAACATAAACGTGGACTACAAACTTGCTTCATTTTATGTTTACGTTCCAACGTGTATCTACAGTAGACTGAAAAAACGCGGATCCGTGTTACCATATGACTAATAGCAGCTAAAAAAAAAGGTTCCATTAAAATAGTTTTTAAAAACAATCTGCTCGAACCGGTTTCATTAGAAAAATTATTTAAAGATATCGATACAATCAAAAAATAGCTGCTACACGTCGCAATATACTTTCATTACGATAAAAAATTAATTTACTTTGCTTTTATGTTGTTCAGCTATCTATTTCACATTCGCACTTTCACAACTAAAAAAGGTAAAAATAAGTAAGACAAAAAATAACACGCGAAACTAAACCGATCACAATTCTTTGAGGATGATCTCCAACAGAGCACAATGCTTACAAATATGTATAAAATATCGATTATTGGTCTAAATATTGTGACGATATTGTTATAATGTTTGTGAACATTGTGCGCGGATGAAGTTACATATGATGATGTGGTTACATTCAATTTGCCGATGTTACTTTTGGAGTTAGTGCCATTAGTTTTGCCACTAACGAAGGCACAGTTATAAGTTTCATAGCATCCTTTATATTCATCCACATCGTCATCTTTGCAAAAAAAGTTTGCTCGAAATACAATATTCCTTTTATCGCGTAATCGAGGTAACACGAGTTTCGCTTTGTGTCATAATCATATTCGATACATCGTGTCACGTTTTGGCACAACAAACGCGCCTTATTTTTAATTTCTTAATCTTCTTATATATATTTTATATGTATATGTATATACACATATATAAACGTATACATATATATACATATATTTATATAACATAATTAATATGTATAAACGTTTACGTTTTGGCCACTCAGTTCATTATCGCCGAGCACAATATTGTCTGTGTTGACGGCTTTATATAGTTTAGGATAATATTTAAATTCACTTCTATACAATACTTCGTATTTTTTTTTTCTTTTTTCTCTTTAAATTTCTTTAGTTGCCGTATCCATATTTTATTTATGGAAGGCTCATCTCCTTCGCTTTGCTGTGACGACTCCGACCATCTGCCTGTACATTGGTTCCGGGGAGCATACACGAGGGTCGCAATTCATATTACCATCTCCTTCACATCTGCAAACGTAGAATATAATTAAGACCTGGGTTCGGATTATTTAAGATCAATGACAAACAAGGATAATATGAAATGTAACTTACGTGCATTGAAGGCATGGCCCAGAAGCCGATTTAATGATTTCTCCAACGCGGTACGCCTGCCCGCCTATTTGGCACCCGTTTCTTTTGGCCGCTCCTTTGTAGGCGTGCGAAAGAAAATGTGGTGGCAACGTCGTCGTAGTGGTCGTCGTTGTCGTCGTAAGGTTGAACGATGTCGCCATGGAAACCGGGCATTCGTACCTTGGACAACAGAATCCATTGATCGGTTCCTCGTGGCAGCCAGGAATTGGCGGAGGACAACTTTGTTGCAAGCATATAATGTCTCCTCTAAAGCAGAAGCAGAAGTCACATGGATCGTCTCTTGGAATTTGTTGAGCTGACATGTAGACTTTTCCGCCGTATCGACAAGTTCCGGGGCCGTAAATCGCTTGATCGTCTTCGTCGTAATCTTCGTCGGGATTGAGATAAGTTCCTCCGTTTATTGGGAAGTTCGGGTTTTCCTCAGGCATGGCCTGATCTGGGTACTCTGGAGCGGATGTGCTCGTGTGGTCATCTTTAGTTGTCTGGTTGTAATCTTGTTCTTCGGGCTCAAGAGAGATGCCACCTTCTCCCTCTTCGTGCTCTTCAGGGCTGCTAGGTACTTCAGGAAGATGCTCCTCGAAAGGTGGCATCATCTCTTCCTCCGACGTGGTCTCCTCAGAAGCTTCGCTGGTCGATTCACTGACTGGTAATTTTGATGTCGACTCAAAAATACCGTCTGTTACCGACTTTTCAGTAACTTCGGTTTCTACCATGTCTGTGATCTTCGTTATTTCTGTTGTCGTTATAGTAACTTTTGGTGTTTCTGGACCTTCTGTAGACAGAGGTTTCTCTTCAGGTTCCGATGGTAATTTTTCTGGTAAGACTGTTACAACTGGCATTTCACTTGAAACTTCTTCGGAAGGCAACTCGGAAGAAGCTGAAATTGACTCGGTGACTTGTTTCATTGTTTCTGTTGTATGGTCTTCTTCTTGTTCTTGCGACGTAACGCCTTGCTCTGTCTCAAGAGAAACAGAAGATGGCGTAGTGGAACTCTCTTTAAGATCAGTTGACGTTTCTTCAGGCTCAGCTGCCTTCGTAACAGCCATTGGTAATCCAGCGTCTTCGGATGAAACACTTACTGTAGCTGGTGTAGCGGTAATTTCTGTTTCCTTTTCTTTTTCTGCTTCCTCAACTTCATCTGCAGTTTCCTCAGAAGTTTTCGTTGTTATTTCTATTGGCTGCTCTGCTTTTTCGGAAGTTGTAGGCATTGTAGGAGAGTAAACCGTTGTATAGTCAGTCAAAGGTATTTCACTTGTAGAGGATTTTTCTACTTCTGTAGATTTTGATGTATCAGATTTTATTGAAATTTCCGGAATTTCACTAGTGACAGCGGATGATTGATCTTCATCTATTTTTTCAGTAGCAACTCGCACGCTGGTAATTTCTTCCTCAGGTTTCGATGTGTCTTCCACTGTTAAGGTTGACATTGTAAATTCTTCAACTTTTGGACTTTCCGTCGACAATTCCGCTGATTTCGTACTTGCTTCAGTCGACTTTTCTGTGAATTCTTCAGTACTTTCACTGAAATCTGTAGGTCTTACTGTTGGTTTTAATAATTCTGGTTTTTTAGTTTGCATATCGAATTCAGTAGTTTGTTTTTCAGGATATATTTCAGTAGTAATTTCTTTTGAAACCTCAGTCTCAGTATCAAAAGATGTTGTAAATTTATCACTTGGGACTGCACTTTCGGTGGGTATTTGTTTCGTGACATAAGACTCTTCTTCAGTTGCCTTTTGCGTCGTCTGCGATTCCACTTCAAAGGTTGAACCAACGGTTTGTTTTTCAATTATCACAGTTGTGGTTCGTTCGGGTGTTTCGGTACTTACCAAAGGTTTATAAGTCGTTGTTTCTGCTTTTTGAATTGACTCAGTGTATTGTTCTACTGAAGAATCAGGAAGCTTTTCTTTGGTTGTCGCAAGATCTTCTTTGCTTGACGTCGTTTCATCGTAAGATTCCGAAGGGATACTTGTAGTACTTTCTTTTGGCAAAATAGATGGCGTTTCGTCCAGATGTACTGTTGATGATTCAATCTCGTCTTTAATTGTCGTTAATTTTTCAGGTAATTCCGATTCGGTAGTTTGTCCAGTTCTAGATAATTCTTCTTCAGGAATGACTTTTTCTGTGGTCCTTGGCATTTCTTCCTTTTTGTCTGGCTGACTTGTGGTGAATTGTACTTCTGGATGCATTAAATCTTCAGTAACGTATTCTGTTGATTTCTCAAATGGTAAAGGTGTTGAAGTATCTACTGCAACTTTTTCAGTTTCCCCTTTCTCAGTTGTGTAAATTTGTTCTGTCACGGGTTCTTTAGTAAGTTCAATAATATCAGACGTTCCTTCTTTAGGAAGAGTTGTGAATGATTGCGTCGTTCTTTCTTCGTCGAATGGTTTTTCCGAAGTTTGTTGTTTGTCATCTTCTGAAATAATTTCTTCTGTTATTATTTCTACAGTGGTTTGATCTACACTGGCAGTCGTTTTTGCTAGTGGCTCTTCTTCACTCGGTGTACTGAGTTCAGTTTCTTTTTCAATATTTTCGGTGTCTGTAACTTGAGAGGAAGTTACAGGTTCTTCTGTGCTTACAGATAAAACACTTGTTTGCGTAACGTCTTCTTCCGAAGTAGTGACATATTTCGATGTGTCTTCTTCTTTGATAGTTGAAAATCTGTCGGGTTCTGTTACAGAAATATCTTTGCCAGATTCCTCTTCAGTACTTGAAACAGGACTAATTGTCATCAATGAACTATGATCTAAAGTTTCGGTTGTCGTTTCTAACATTTTACCTTCTGTAGATTCGGGTAAATCAGTTTTATGGAATTCAACTTCCTTGTCCGTGGCCGGAGTTTGCTGTTCAAGTGTGTGACTATCGGATTCTATATCAACAGTAGTGCCACAGTTGTATGTAGGACAGCAATCTGAGCTGGAACGTACTGGTGTGCAATTTTCATAGTTATCTGGTGGCGCCGCACATTGGACGAAATCACATTGGACAATACTACTAATACAACGGCACCGTAGTTGGCATGGGTTGGCAGGAGGAATAGCTGAATTATTACTGAAAGATTGTCCATCCACGAGACAATTACCTTCTCCAGGTATACCAGCTTGTGGTCGAATTTCTGGTATAAGAGGTGTCCTTTCACTCGGTATTGTTTCAGTAATACGACTAGATTCTTCAACTGTGGATAATGTTACTTCAGGAGTAACTGCTTCCGAAATATGTGGAATTTCAGTCATAGATTCTTCCTTCTTCGGAGCTATGGGACTTAATGTTTCACTTACAACAGGGGGAAGCTTTGTTACTATAGACGGTGTGAAAGAAGTCGTTGGTGTATCATCAGCTTTAGAGATAAATTCTTTTTCCGTGCTACCCAAACGTTGTTCCAAGTCAATTGCTTCAGTTGTTACCGATCCAGAAATTCTTTTTGCGTCTTCAGTAGTTTCTTTAAATGTCGATTCAGTTGATATTTCCTCTTGCGAAGACACTGTTGTTGAAAATTCATGGAATTCAGTTGTGTATGCACTTTGTGTTACTTTCGTTTCTTCATCTAGAGATATTTTACTTGTGATGTCTTCTAATGTCTCTTCTGTTTGTTTTGAAGGAATTGTTGTTGACAAAGATTGATCTGTAAACTCTTCAATTTTAACAGTCGAAACAGGCGGAGAGAACTTTTCAGGTTGAAGCGTACTCATGTCAGGTCCAGAACTTTCTGTCATTGTACTTTCCGTAGACTTATCAGTGAATACGTCTGATTGCGTTTGAGTAGACATTTTTTCAATTGCACCTCCTGTTGTAGTCTCATAAGGGAAACTACTTTCTTTACCATATATTAGAGTCATAAGTGACTCAGTAGTCGGCATTTCGGTTTGCTTTGTATCGCTTATGATTGTAGTTGTTGGTTTATATACTTTAGCGTCTTCCACTGGGGTAGTTGAAGTCACAGGTATTTTAGGTTCTGTTGTCTTCCTCTGATCAACACTTGTTGTTTCAGTAGAATACAATTTCGTCATACTTTCTATTTCTTCAGTTGTAGACTTAATATCGAAATCTGAAGAAGTAGAGTAAGTGGATGGAGTGCTAAATGATTTTGGTGATTCTGTCGTCACATCGGACACGTCTGTTTCAGTAGGTACTGTGGACATTTCTGAAATGTAAGTAGTTTTGTCTGTTGGTTTCGCGTAAACGGTTGTAACACTTGCTTCTAACATTTTACTTGTTTCTTTTGTAATTTCAGGTTTAAAAGTGACTGTAGTTGACATTTCTGTTGCTTCAGTATATGGCAATTCAGTTGATGGTTTTTCAGTTTCGTCGGAAGACCTACTTTCTGTAAACGTTGATAAAGTATAAGTTTTATCTTCTTCAGAAGTACTTTCCGTAGATGACGTTATAACCGGAGATGAAGCCATATCTAAATCAGTAGACTTTTCAGTTTGCTCTTGCATCGTTATATCAGAATATGATTGATCTGTTGTCACGTCCGTTCGATATCTCGTTGGGTCAGTTGATCCTAAATCTGCTTCAGAGCTTGTAACAGGTGGCAAATAAGTGCCAGATATTTCTGAAGTAACTTCCATTTCCGGTTGTTCCGTCATCTCCATTTCAGGAACAGAATCTTTGTCTTCCGCTTTGTGTTCTGGCATTCGCTCTGCAATAGGAACAGTGACGGACTGTTTCGTGGTCGATTCTTCTACAGATCCTTTAGTTGTCGACTCAAAATCTGGGTATTTATCAGTCTTCATTGTTTCGTCTTTCAACTCTGTGGTCAAATCAAAAATACTGGTACTCGAAGGAGTAGAACCTGTTATTTCTTTTGCTTCTGAAGCAGTAGTTATATCAAACTCCTCGTCGGACTTCTTCACACCAACAGAGGAGACGCTAATTTCAGATTCAGTCGAAGTTGAAACGGTGTCTTTCGAAGTTACATCCTTGTCCATATCAAAAGATTCAGTAGTGATTCTTTCGTGTTCGCTGGTTGCGTCACTTGGTACCATGGAACTGAAATCTGACGGCGATTCAGTTTGAACGGTTTTATGTTCTGCTTCAAATTCTTCATCAGTCATTGATTTCTGAGTAGCAACGGGTGTACTTGAAATATCCAAATCTCCACTTGTAGTACTGGTGTAGTCGTATGATTTTGATTCACCTTCTGGTGTCAATTTGCCAGTGGTTGTTTCTATTTTTGAAATTTCTGTTGGCATCCTGTCTTTCGGTGTGTCAGTGAATTGCGATCCTACATCAACTGTATGTTCTTTGTGAGTTACGTAAGGTTCCTCTGTGAAAATAGACGTGCTTAATTCTACTGGTTCTTTTGTTACTGTGGCACTTTCTGTAAAGGCAGTTTTATCATATGTTTTCGTCATTATTTCCTCCCTCGGCGTGGACGACTCTTCCAAAAGAGTGGTGAATTCATCCTCAAGGCTTGGCGTTGAACTCATAAACTCTTTATCCGTTATTTCTTTCTGCTTTTCCGTAGTACGTCCTTCCTCGTCCAATGTCTCCGTTACTTCAGAAGTAACGTCACCGTCTGAAATGGTGTTATCCGCCCCAGGATACGATGTATCTGGAGTGGAAGGTTGCTCCTCTTTCTCGTAATCCTTAAACGAAGGTGTAGTACTACTTATCGTTTCTTCCGTCGTTTTAAATGTTTCCTCTTCCGCATCTTTCTCCGTTTCTTCTGGCAGTGACGTGACTTCATTTTCAAACTCGTCATCTAGAAAATTGGAATGTTTTTAGTATGTCAAAAGTATGTCATTAGTTCAAGGTTTGAAAATTATTAAAAAATTAAGTGTACAGTGATAACAACAGTCACAGGTAGTAAGCAGTAAATTCAATAGGTTTCAGATAATTAAGAATATTTATCAATTTGATTGTTTTGATAATGACAATGAAATTTGTATTCGAAACTTTTGTAACATTTTCGTGCTTTAGCATTTATCGTATAAGTATTCTTACCGCATTGATACGTGGTTGGGCAGCACTCTCCGCTCGGCGGTGGCAAGGCAGTACAATTCTTTCCATGCATTTTCATAGGCGTTCCGCAATCTTGAACAGCACAAGCGATATCACCGTGGAAGCAATAACAATGTTGGCAAGGCTTTGTCGAGTAAATCAATTCTCCATCTTCATATATTCTGCCTTCTTTGAAACACTGAGGTGCGATACCAGGCGCCATTGTCGTCGTCATGATTAAGCCAGGTGTAGGTCCGATTGTCGTTGCAGCGTATTCATCGTAATCTGTAACAACGTTATTTAACTATTGAAGTTAATTCAAATTGCTTTGAACGAACGAGTCACTTTTTCTCAGTTGAAAACGTTTGAAAATTCATGAGTTCTTTTGTCAATATTTCGAATACGTGAATAGATTGTAAAAAGAGGAAAGAGGAAATTATGTAATACGAAGAAAATGAATATTGAACAAAGTTGACAACACAAATTGATTTACGAAATGTTAAAATTGCTCTGTTAACAATTTGTGTAAAGATGCAAACGTCAGTTTTGCAGATCATTTCAACATTGGAGTGCTGCGCGAGTACGTAAGTAAATGTTTTCCTATAATAAATACGCTCGTTACGTTTACAAGTACACAAAACGACGGGTCGTGATATCGAAATATTTCGCACGTACCACAATCGTATTTCACCGGGCAGCAGACGCCGGGTTGGTAGATGGGCTTGCATCCAGCAACGTTGAGAGTGCACTCCTGCATGACACACGTGGTTCTGTTCCTGATGCAGTAACATAATTCGCACGGATTGTGATAGTCGATCGCCAATTGCGCGCCGTCCGCGTAGAATAAATCTTGGACGCTGCAGCCGTAGTTATCGCGGAAGCCGAGCTCGGTCGAGCCGGATGACGGAGAACTCGTGGTCGACGTTAACAGTTGCACAGGCACTTCCGGGCACGTTATCACCGGGCAGCATTGGTCCGGCCGCTTCTCCACCGTGCAGTTTTGACCGATCGCCTTCGTGAACGGACATACCCTCAAATAACACATGAGCATCCGATTATGGCACGTGCAATTCAAACATGGCTCGTTCGTTATTATCCGATCGCCTTCCTGATAATGCTTGTAATTGTAATAACAGGTGCTGCTACCTGGAGAGAACATCAACTTTAATCATTTCCAATTTACATTTTCAGACGCTTGATTAATCAGATACAGTTATGTACGGCGATCAATTTATAATTGAAATCATTATCGAGGCAACAGGTTGTAATTGTGGTATTTGATTTAATTAAACAGACAATTATAAGTACTGAATACTAGTATCGAGATGTAGTTGCTTGGATATGCTTACTTATGGAGTTGAAGTTTCCAACGTTGTTTAATAAGCAAAAATTAATTACATATAATTTTATTTTCGTTTACTAATAAACATTGGAAACTTGAAGAACACAGTTACTTAAGTTTGATGTTGATGTTATTTAAAATAGTAATTTTACTGAGATTTTTTTTTAAGTTATGTTAGACTTGCATAACATTATGTTGAGGGGATTCATTCAGCTAGCAATTTAACTTAATTTCATCAACGGCGTTCAAGTTTTTCGTACAAATAACTCGTGTTAAATTGACGCATTTTTCTCGTTGTCGTGAATTACAACGAGCATTTTTCGTCACCTTAGATTTGTTTTAAATCATAGTTCTTCCACTTGGCAAGTATTCAAATGAACTGTAATTTGTAAGAAAACGTATGTCTTAATTTTCAGACAACGCATCAACGATGCGTTGGTTGAATTTATAGCAGTAGTAAACGTGCGCGTACGTACCTCCAATAAATTCCGCAGCTTGCGTGGTATCTTGATCATACACCGGTGCTAAAATCAAAGAAAAATGTCGTCGTTTAATTCATCTCATTACACGGGGAAAAAAAGTTAATCACAATTAGCGACGATGTCGTTTGGGATTTTTCGTTTCTTCCGAAGCTTGAAAGAAGACGAAATTTTCATACTTCGCGTGCCTTGCTTTTACTAACCGCATAACGTTTAATCAACTTAGTTTTCCATTTTATTGTAATGAACAATGTTTTTGTTTTATCAAGTAAAGTCTGGACCGTTTCAACGAGAAGCTATAAATGGCAGTAAAAAATACTGTCGTAAAAAAGTCGGAAATCAAAATGCTTCACTTTCAAATAATTGATTATTATCGCGTTATTTTACATGATTATTATTATCTTTATTGGGAAAGTATTACAGTAACATTGTGAAATAATTACGTGAAATAGTCCAGATTGTCGAGAGATTGACAAGCTCGATAAAGCGAAAATTAAGTTGATGTAAATTCCGAAAGAGGGAGCCGGGCAATGCATTACGGAGCTAAAGTCGCGATCTAAGTGGCGAATCCTTGCGTGCGAGGACGATTAGTTATTTAGCCGCGACATGCAGCGCCTCATTTCCGACAACGAGAAATTTGTTTGACTTTATAAAACTAAAAGCTGATAAGTTCTCACACGTGTTGCGTTCGCGGCCATTTGTTAGAGCCAACTCTTGATACACGGAATACAGCCAATTTCATTTCAGCCGGATCACGAACGTCCTTCTCTTTTCCCGCGAGTTCTCATCTTCCTTTTCGCTTTCTGACCCCCTTCTTTAGAGCGCCATTTGAATACATTAGATTTCTTCATATAAATTACCGGCAACTACGCGCTATCGCGGATTTTCTTGCATTCGCATTAATGATCCTCGTAAAAATTAAACTCACGGCTCTTGTATGGCCGTATGTGGTTCATGTACGTTTCATGTCAGTCATAGGTACCATTTAAAATCGTATGTAGATCGCACGGTACGTTTCAAGTCAACATTCGAAGCTCAACATTTCAAACGCAAGACAAACAATGAAACGGAGTTGACGTTTCCAACGTTTATTAATAAACCAACATTAATATGATATATAATTTAGTAACATGTATTGTAATGAAAAATTAAATAATTATACTCTCAGACGTTGAAATATTCTAACTTCTTGCCAAATTTGTCAGTCAAAAAAATTTTGACCATTATTTGTATGAAGAAAAGTATATTGAATTTTATTTTCGTTTACTGATTAACTAATTAACGTTGGAAACTTCAAGAACATAGATAAAGAATAAAGTACTTTTAGAATTTAATTAATTTGAAATAAAAGTTTATCTTGGTTCAAGACAAAATGTATC
The DNA here is from genome assembly GCA_022817685.1 of Aradophagus sp. ZL-2020. NCBI lineage: Eukaryota > Metazoa > Arthropoda > Insecta > Hymenoptera > Scelionidae > Aradophagus > Aradophagus sp. ZL-2020. Next base: position 45,712 of record JABFOV010000203.1, read on the forward strand.
TCGATAATTTGCCAAGAAAAAATGTCTTGACAGGCTAAAGTTAGGTTTAAATCGATGAAAATAATAGCAAAACGTGGTGATTCTTAAACGAAGGTAAAGATATTTATGAGTGTTGACAAATATAATTTAATCGATTCAAGCAAACATTCAATTGGTCGAATATCAAGCCGACAATCGAAATTTCGTTGACTCGGCCAAATCTTTCACTCAATGCAGAAGCATTATACATATAGATATATCAATCACATGCACCTTACTGAAATGCATAAACATGCATGACTCACATACACGTTGGCACGTATCAAACGCTCGGCATTATTGAAATGATACGATTACGTTGATCCGAGTGAGTTGTCAAGCCGTTGTAACTTATTACATAAGACGCGAGTTCGTTTGACTTTGTCTCGCGTGACTCACGTAACCGCCTCTCTTTGGCCGTGCACATTCAGCGCCACGATATTATGAGGTTCAAGAGTAAAGCCGTTCTGTTATGAAATCATTGCCGGCGGCCTTGCCTCGCGAAAGTTCATTACCATTGGCCGCCCGAGCCGTTCGCCGGCTCGATCCGTTTCGTTCGCCGCCAAGCGATTGCGCCGAATTTCGTTTCGTCCCGTTAAATTCAAATCCGGCCGTTCGTCGCGCGCAAATTGACCGCCGCAAATTCATACGAGAACCGTGGCTTCGGCTACGACAGCGAACAGGTTCTGCTGCCTTTTTACACGCGTCTCAATCTGCACAGAAGTAAGAAACGGAGGAAGAAAAGATCGAATCCATTTATTTTCTCCGCCGGTCATTATACGAGTACGTTACATTTTTCAGTCGTTTGTGCATTTCAAATTATAAACTGTCGTGCGTACACGGTCCGTGGCAATTAACTCGAAGGCTGTGCCGAACGGGGTAGGGGGGGGGGGGATTAATGGATTAATGGACTGCGTTAGGATTTAATCATTCGTCAATTTCGCCCGACCGTTTGTCCCGTTTCAATTCATTGTGAACAGTAAGTTGATTGGAAACTTAATCAGTTGACACGAACGGTATTTTGTGCGCATGGTAAATCAAATGTAAATGTTTAGTTTTTATTGAATGTAAAATAAAAAAATAAAGACTCCGGTGTATTGGTTGGGAAAATTTGGCAACGTTTACCGAGAAAACAGTTTATAGTTATAGGAAGAAGTTTTTACGAATTCAAACTCTATTTATAATTCTGATATGTTAGAATGGAAACACTTGATTGAATTTTGAATCTTGCTCTGAGAAAAATACACTTTTGTTGGAAAAAGAAAGTCTTTTTTGCAATCTTTTTCATTTAATGTAAATCACTGTGTATCAAAAGTATTATTTTAGAAAAACAAATTAAGTTTGTTTTAAAAATCGAATAATTAACTCGTTTTGAAAGAAAAGGATCTTTTTGTATCAAAATGAAAATTCTCTTCAATTAAAATAATCTCACATTCTGGAACACGATCGAGCTGCAATGTTGATTTTTCAGAAACAAAATTATTTTTATTTAAAATTCGTTGCAAACTTTTTGCGTGTACTGTCCTCTTTGTCTTTTCTTTGCAATCAATGTATGGACCGATTTTTTAAAGTTACATAATTGTTGAAATTTGATTAAGTTTTTTTTTTTAATTCTATTCTAATTCTAAATTAGAAAAAAAAGTAAGTGGTAAGATGACGAATGTCGAAAGCCGTTGGCTCGGTCGATGCCGAGTCTTCCGAAGCGGTGTCAAAGTTTACGAGTAACTCGCGGCGTAGCGAGAAACGCTTTCGTTGCCTTTCATTTTTGCCGGCGGAAAGCACTTCCGCGATGAATGCAAGGCCCGCCGTTAAAAACTAGTCGAGCGTGCACGAGCGTTCTTCAATTTGTAGCGAGCTTATAAATATCGCTTCGGCGCGGATTTTACTTTCGACTTTAATGGTTAATTAAAAGCAGGCAGCGCTCGGGAAGGAAACGCTGGTTAGGCGGAGCCGAGAATTACCGGAGTACGCGAAATGCGCCGCCAATAAGACAGCCAGGCAGAAGATGAAGCCAGGTCGGCGGAGCCCGGCGCCTGACGCCGGCATGTCGGCGGCTCTTCCCACTCGCTGTAACAGAAAGAAAAACAAGTCTCCTTAGACAACTCATAATTATTGCATAAATATACAGAAATAACGATTTAGATTTTGAAGGAAAAAAAAGAGATAAGGTCGTAGAAAACAAGGGGTCGATTGAGAATCCTTTTTTTTTTTTTTTTTTTTTTTTTAATTTATACAAACTAAACGGTAAGATTAAATAAACGACGTTCATCATTCTTTTTCTCTTATACACTTCTCCCAGCCCACAAAACCTCTCTAAACATCGTATTCCGCCTCTTGCTTGAAAAAAAAAATAACATAGAAATTAGAACGAGCCAACCATGAACTGTCATAATAGTGATTAGAGCATTGAATGTGAAATACAATCACTAATCACAGAAGAGACTTGATGACTCTAATGAG
>JABFOV010000204.1:0-47672 GCA_022817685.1 Aradophagus sp. ZL-2020
AATGTATAGCGTTGAACGAAGATAAAAATACTTTAACTTATGAACATTGCATTCAATCAGTTTATATTGTATATGTTTAACACATCCTTTCATTTTTTATCTTTTGTTAAATTAATATTAAAGAAAAAAATAGGAGAAACTTCTAAGAAACAGTAGACAAAACTCACACTACAATGTCCACCATAGTTCCTTTTTCATTCCTCATCTTACTCAAAACCATATATTTGTCTTCCTTTATCATACACCTTCGAGCTATTTATCTTTGTTCAACTATTCACATTACTGAATAGAAAAACGCAAGTAAGGAGAAGAGTTGTGAAATGGAAATGAACCGAGGGATAATTCTGTATGAAATATATACCTATATTTGGTATATATAAAGATATATTATATACGTTAATTTATCCCATGGTTTAAGTCCATCGGCAAGTCTTATTAAAAAGCTGGGATGTTATCCTAAATGAGGATTGGTTGGTAACTTAGGATGGCGAGTTCATATCTGTTTAGATTTATCATCTCTAAGATTAGTTTGTTTCTCATTCACTGACAAAATTACTCGAAAACCTAAATAATCAAATAATATAACGAAGGTGTCACAAGAGCAAAATTTAAGGAAATATGAAATCAGTGAATGAAAGTGTCGTACAACTGGAGGATAACCAATAGACGTAAAAAACAGGACAGGAATAAAAATGGAAAATATTGATTTGTTGTCATTATTATACAAACACAGTTTCAATTACAATTAACCGAAAAAAAGATTAATTCAAATTTTAATTATGTTCACTTGCAATAATTCTGTAAAGATTTCTCATTATCTTGCTTATTCAAGTATATGATACATTACATTTATTTGAACAAAGACTACAAAACAATATTATCAAACAAAAGTACAGAATATATTTGTGAAGATTTATACATATTAAAATCATGGAAAGAGGTAAGATTATCTATAATATTCATGTTTTTATGGCTTACGATACATCATTCCAAACATGTAATTTTTTTTCTTGTTTTAGAAAATCAAAAATCTAATCCTACTATATATTTTGACTATTTGAATGATGTAGTGAAAAAAAATAGTTTGGAATCTAGTATATCTCGAGTTACAGAAACATTGGATAATATATGCAAAGTTAGTGAGGAAGTTAATAAAGGTAAGATTATAATTCAAACATAATTTAATTCAAACATAATTCAAACATAATTTAGTTTTAATTCAAACATAATTTTCAAATAATATAAATGGTAAAAAGTCATATAGTTTCTTTAATCCTCATTTTCAGAAACAGTAGACGTTTGTATGGATGATGTTATTCCATACTTACTGAATGAAAAATATTCACTTGTGGCAACAAAAACCGCTAAGGCAATTGCTGAAATAGCAAAGACTGAGAAAGGGAGAGAACTGTGTACAACTTTAATTATAGTGAAGAAACTTCTTAATATTTTAAAAGAATCTGATGATATTGATCTGTTGACTCAGACTTGTAGAGCTCTTGGAAATATTTGCTATTACAATGGTACGTTTTAACTACTCTTCTGTAAAATTATGCACATTTACAAGTTTTACAACCTTAAATATATTATTTAAATTATTACAGAAAAGGGAAAGAAATTTGTCCAAGAAGAAAACGGTTTAAAATGGATATTAAAACTATTGAAAAAAGGGTTGAACTTGAAAAATGTTGAAGGTGCTGATTACTTAAGAGATGTTACAGGAGGTTTCCTTGTAACTTTTCTCACAGAACAAGAACATTTACTATCACAGGTTATTATTTAAATGAATATCTAAGAAATATTTAATATAATTAATGCAGTTGAAAGCAAAATGGATTCCTAAAATACTTATTTAATGAAATTTGTTCTTAAGATTATACATTTTTGAGCAATAAAATAATTAATTTACAGGCTATAGATGAAGGTTTGATACCCATCATATGCAGTGTTTTAGAAATGGAGAATGAATTAGCTGAAGACGCTAAAGTAAAAGCCCTGTTGATGTTGGGAGTGTTAAATGATAACAATTTACAGTTTTTAAATAAACGTCTATTAAATATCTTCGTAAACATTTTATCTAAAGACAAGTCAACTGAAGTCTTGGGAATGTGTTTAGAAGTGCTTCGTGGACAAGGAGAAAATGGTAATAAATGAAATTACGAATAAATGATTAATCTTAACATAGACTCACGTCACTGGTATATGTATTTCTCTCATAAACAATGAAACATTGTAATTTTATTATGCAGAACAAGTAAGAGTTGATATGGTACAAGTGGGAGCTTGTGAAATAATTCTCGATATACTTGAAAAGTATCAAAGTCAGCCTATGAATGAAGAAACACGGCTAATAATGAAATATGGATCAGACGTCATTGTATGCATTACAACTGGAGGTATAATAGGGATCCAACATGTTATTTTAAATTTGAATTTATTTACAAAGGATATCACCTAATCCAGTTACTATTTCACTAATTAGATGACAGCATGAATCTTCTTTACGACGATGGAAAAGGCAAAGTGTATACCAGACTTATGAATTGGCTGGAACACAGCAATGAAGATTTACAAACAATGGCGGTTTTAGCCGCTGGTAATTTCGCTCGTACAGATCAACATTGTGAACGCATGGTTGGTCAGAAGATCCACGAAAAGCTATTGTCCATAGTCAAAAGAAACGACAGTCAAAATGGTAGCATTAGGTTGCAGCACGCCCTATTAAGTGCTTTACGCAATCTAGTAATTCCAAAATGCAATAAAAGTATTCTCATAAATAGTGGACTTATTGAGATTTTACATCCTATGGTGTACATACCTACATTCCCTGTGGTGTTTAAATTACTTGGCACTTTGCGTATTATCATTGATGGCCAAAGTGGGTATAATCTAAATTGAAACTATTCTAAATTGCTAATTATTTTGAAATTGAAATAGAATTAAGTAACAAGGTAAATAAATTTTACAGAGGAAGCAGCAATCGTATTGGGCAAAAAGCAAGACATCATAAAGAAAACCGTCGAGTGGGCAGGCACAAAAGATTATCCAGGTGTTGAGGGTGAAGCTAGGCGTTTGCTTGCTTGGTTAATCATGAATAGCAGGTAAATGTCACTTGTAGTAAATGTTTTGTTTCATTTACAAAAACAACAACATTTCAGCTTCTTTTGTTTTAGTGATAAATACGTGATACAATCTATGATAGAACACAAAGCAATTCAGTACCTGGTTAGTATGCTAACTTCAGAATACGTAGCTATGCAGAATGAAGCACTGCTTAGTTTGATTTTATTGTGCACAATCAATTTCACTGCTAACGCGGAGGAACAGTTGATCCAAGCAAATATCGGAGAAGTTCTGTGCAATTTTCTTCATAACAATATTTTAAAATTAGAACCACCAATGATCAAAAACGTGTTAACCTTAACGGAAACACTTATTCAATCAGGTAATTAGTTCATTTTTAATAGTAAACTTAACTTTAATTGAAATAATGATGAAAATCTTAAAAATTATCAATTATTTATTGTTTACTATGAATCAAAGTATAATTTAATGATATTCTGGCATTTTTTTTTCAGAATGTCTATCAAAGCATTTAATTGAATCATCATGGCCTGTGGCTTTAACAAAATTGTCCAAAACTTCCGAAGAAGAAATTAATCTTCACTTGGAAAAGTTGAAAAATTTCTTCATATCGCACAAAGCCTGAACTAGTCGATTTATGTAAACTATGATGCACTTAGAAAAACACTAAAATCCAGTCGTTGGAACTATTCACTGATGAAATTTTAATTCATCCGTGTGCTTAAAAAATACATGGAACTTATATATAGAAATTGTGATCAATTTAATAATGCACAAGAAAACATATTTTTGGATGAAGCAATTGTACGTTTTAGATGTCTACAATGATTCTATAGTGATATTGATACTTTACGTTCACGGATGTAATGTTTATCAATAGAAAATCTATGCCTCCTTGTATTGCATAATAAGCAAATCTACATATTTTAGTTATAAAAATATATATCATGTGAGGGAAGTTCCAAACGTTCTTTTATAAATAAATTCAAACTTAAAAAAATTTTAGTGAAATTCAATGTTATTTTATGAAAAAAATTAAAACCAAGAATGTACTTTGTACTTATTTGGTTATAAGTTTAAATTCATTATTAAACAATGTTCAGAACATCAGTTACATGAAATAGTTATAACTACAAAAATATATATTTATAATTAACTATCGGATTTATATATTTTAACATATTTTTTCATGCAGAAATATGAATTCATATTATTATTTTAGAATGATGGAACCTTTTTTTCAAAATGATAAAAATAACGATAAATATTAGTAATTAGGCGAATCTATATTTTCTCTAAAAAAACATTGCTTCTGTGAACAACGTGTATTTCAATGGAGAAACCGAAAAGTTTTATATAAAGCAAGTGAAAATATAAATACCCGGAATAAATGAATAATAAGATCAATCTTCTTATTGTCATTTCACTTGGTGTATTTATATTTTAATATGTAAGAAGTTCACAAATATAATATATAAAAAAGGGCTTAGAAAATTTTGTTTAGTTTATATAACTATTACTCGAGTATATAGATGCAAAAAATAAAATACCACCTAAATACTACAAAAATTGTGCGCATTTGCTTTTAGGATACATTATTTCATTTTGAACAAAGAATAATAATAAAATTTTATGTGAATTATATTTTTTCTTTTATTAAAAGCATTATTTTATGAATTCCGTAAAATTTATTAACATGTGGTAAGACATCAAGTAAATCACAAACTTAAAAATGGATTTAATATTGACAATTCATTTAAATACATTGATTATTAATATCATTCCAATATAATTTTTAATCTTTGAGACGTTGTCAATTATTGGACACTTTGTCTTACCTGAAAACAAATTTTTCAAAGTCCTAACTTTTACATTATTTATATACAAAACTCATTGTACATTTTTTTTTTTTTTTTACTTTTCAACACACATTTATTACATTTGTTATACTACTTTTGGGTTTCCCTTTGAGGCCTTATTGGTCAGTATGAATAAATCAAAAGAAAGATATGAATCACGCCTAATATTAATATTATTACATCATGACAAATGCAATGCAGTTGTGAAGTTATTGAGATTCGAAATAGTATGACGTGATATCTAGTTTGCAAAACAATTGAAAAGTTAAATAAATGAAAAAAAGTTAAAAAAAAACTTGAGAATATTTTGAAATTCAAATTTTTATGTTTTACATGAATCACGTCCAATTATATCAAATCCCAATTGATAAAAAAGTATTATCTAAGCTGCCATACGCAAACATATTCTTCCACTAAAAATATTCCAAAGAACTTCTGAATTGTTCAAAAGCACATGCATTTAATTTTACAAATCAATCAAACCTCTTGTCAATTCAGATTATCCAAACGGAATATTCCTTATTTTCTTAATGATATCAAATATTCATATTTTCTTCTACTCGTATAATATATATATATGTATACAAAATGCGTGTTTAAGATGTATTTATTTATTAAAATAAATAAAAGTTTTAATGTGAATACAAGGCCGTCTTTTATTTATAAAAAGTTCCTGGCAATTGAATGAAAACAATGGTGTTTCAAATTATTTACAAAATCTCTTTTTATACATTAAAAGTCAAAATAAATTTGTTATGCTTAGAATAAAATTAAAACATTTAATTATATTATAAAAAAAAAAAATCTGTGCGAATCATATAGAACATAAAACATTGAATTTAATGAATTAATACTATTATAATAATTTAATTAAAATTATTTCGCGATTTTAATTTCGTCGATTGAATGTCGTATTTCAAACAAATGTACATATCTATCAAATATTTTTATTTTTATAATTTAAATTATGAATGATAGCATCCGCCCGGCAAGTGAAAGACGCGGGTTCGAATCCCGTCAATTCGTCTAGACGTTTTTTCTTTTCTTTTTTTTTTTTCAGTTTGAAAATTTTCTTTGTTTTTATATGAAGTTTAAAATAAAATAAAGTTAAAATAAAATTAACGGTAATTTCATAATTTAAAATGATGAAAAGCATTGATAATCAGAAACGTACATTTGTTTTAAATGTGGCAATAATGCCGAAATTAGATACTTCATTTTACAATTAATTAAATCATTATCATACTGTAAAATTACACTAATTTATAAAACACAATTATTTTCAAATTTAAGTTTTAGTTGTAACAACAATTAAGAAAATGTTTATTAAATTTGTGTATTAATATTTGTAAAAATTATGTATACGCAGAAAAAATGATCTGATTTTTTTCAGCGTAAATACACAAAACATGTACATAAAACATTGAAATGTAAAGCTTCATCTTTGTAAAATAACAAAATTATAAATACATTCAAAAACTTACTTTGTTTATTAAGCTGTTTTGATCAAATTGTTCCCACAATCATCATATGCGTTAAACAGCATAGTCCAATGTCCAGAAGAACATTTGAATGCACAGGTGGATAAGCCGTACGGCGCACATCTGACACGTTATTGGCGAAAATGAAAGACACTAGATGTAAACACCGAAGATGGATTGTTGTTGTTGCCGACTTGTTATTATTTTCAATCGCTTAGTTTCAAGAAACGTGGACAAAAAGTTCTGAAATAAAAGTCAATAACAAATAATTTGTAAATGTGTGTTTGTTTATATTTAATAATACAAAAGACGTAAATAAATCAATTTTACTTGTTTACATTTTGAATGTTCAATCAAATACTTCATTAATTGATTAATATATTTTAAAATTAGACAAAGAGCATTTATTATGTTTATATTTACATGTTGTTTTTAATGAATACAACTATAATAATTCTCTAAGTATCAGTTTATTTCGATACTGTGCAAGAGAGATAAAGAATGATATTACAGAAATTTGAATGAGACAGAAAATAACGGAATTCATTCAAAATGTTTTCCAATGGACAATCGTGTTCAAACATTATTTTGCTATAAAAAATTGAATCTGACTTTTTTCATTAATAGTAATAAAAGTAATGTTTGCACTCGAACATGACAATATTTTATTAGAATTAAGCCAGTAGCGTATAACTACTCATTATTTGTTAATCTATTATTTTTTATCATACACACAATACACAATCAAGCAAAGGATAAACAAACAAATTCTCGAAATAACGTTAAATCGAAAATATTGTTCTTCGGCATAAACTCATTTTCCTGCCCTCTCCTTCCCACCTCATCTATCCGTCATTAAAACCACGAGCGAAACAAAGAGGGAAGAAGGATAAGGATAGAAAAAAAAGCAAGAAGTCAGGGAGGAAATATTAGTCAACTGCTTAAGCCGTTTTTGGCCGGATTCATGTTTAAGTGACTCGATAGATAATTGTTAATTATTACGTTGTTACACGATATATTTAGTAAACAGAACCATGATTCTGCTTGAAATAAACAATAAAATACTCGAGGAGACGTTGACTAATAAAATCAAGAATGCACTGGCTGGGTGAGTGACACGTTACTTCTTCACTTGTCCGTTTTTCTAAACGATTTCTGTTGATTGAATGCGGCATTTTGATGGGGCGGTGGCCAGTTTTTTTAAGCATTTTACATTCGGCTTGAGTCAATTACTTTACTAATTACTTTACGTGTTTTATAGCCATATTTTCAACCGAATTACGTTTGGTTTTGGAAACAAGGTTAAAGATGTAAATACGGCACTCCTGTCAATGCCCCCCACGATCTATTTTTTGACAAATGACGTCAAATTTCTAAACAATTTTTTCTTTTTTCTTCAATCTGTTTTTATCGTTGTAACTTGTTTCCTAAATAATTTTAGCTTTAACGAAGAAAAACATGATGAATCAGAAATATTAATAGTTTATAAATATTATGTTTGGTAATGCGGCAAGGATTTCTGATTCAGTGATGAAATAGAATTAAGTAAAGCATGTATGATATGTTGAATTTTAGGATGTATTTGTATTTTAATAATAACGAGAAAAATAAAAAATAAAATTAAAAAAAATTTTATCATTGACTATACAATATTTATATATTTTTGAAAGTATATTGGTATTCTTAGAATATAATAAATTTATTGTTTCAGTCATAAGCCGGAATCTACAGATATTATCATAGCAGATTTCGATAGAGTCTTATTCCACATTTCCAATTTGAGCAAGGATAAGTCAAAAATTAGAGTAAGTTAACTGAATACTGTGAGGGTCAGTTATTATCAGTACAAAAATTACATTCAAGTTGACAAAAACTGTCTCTCACAAATCAATACTTTATACTGTTCAATATAATAATTAATAAAAAGTTTTTATTTATTGAACAATAAATTTAACTAAATTTTGGTCGATTTTCTTTTAAAGTAACAAGTAATATAATATTAGAGCATTATTTTTAAGTTCAGTTACATATGAAGACAAATTAGTAAAACAAACAGATTTGTATATCTTGTTTTTCTTGTATTTGTTATAGATAAGTATTCAGCTCAAATTTTATAAAGAATTGCAAGAGCATGGTGCTGACGAATTGCTCAAACGTGAATATGGCAATTACCTCACCGAACCAGAACCTGGTAAATATTTTTTTTATTTTTAAAATTATCATCATAATTGTAGGTTTCATTTTATTAAAAATAAATTCATATTTCAGGTTACAATGTCACGGTGATGATAGATTTGGATAATATACCAGAGGATTGGGAGAATCTAGTAAAAAAAATTGGTTTGTTGAAAAGGCACTGCTTCGCTAGTGTCTTTGAAAAATATTTCAATTTTCAAGAAGCTTACCACAATTCTCCAGAGGATACAACGAAGTTGCAAAAAAGAGCAGTTATTCCATATCGGGACCAAGAAATTATGTATGTCATAATATTTTTCACAATAAAACAACTTGTTATTTGAATAAATTAATGACATTCGATTCAATGTACTTGCAGGTATGTAGAAGCCAAAAGTGATAGAGTAACAGTGGTTTTTAGTACGATATTCAAATCAGAAGATGACATGGTCATTGGGAAGATGTTTTTGCAAGAGTTGAAGGAGGGTAGAAGAGCAAGTCATACTGCTCCTCAGGTTTTATTTAGTCATCGAGAACCACCTTTGGAGCTTCAAGATTCAGGAGCAATCATCAGTGATTGCATTGGATATATTACATTTGGTATGTATACAACTGATGTAACTTGTTTCACTTAGAATATTTAAGAAATTAAAAATAATCTAAACATCCTTCACATTTTTCATAAAAAATTTTAATAAATTTTGGGAATAATGATGAAACATTTTACCTGTTTTAAAAGCATATGTATATAAAAAGACAGAACAGTATTTTAATAACCTGATATAAATTTACTAATAACAAAAACATTCCATCACTACTTCATTTTGACCATGTTTTAGTTTTATTTCCACGGCACACAAATCGAGAAGCTCGTGACAATACGATTGATTTGATCCATATGTTTAGACATTACTTGCATTATCATATTAAGTGCAGTAAAGTTTACATACACTCGCGAATGCGTACAAAAACGACAGATTTTTTGAAGGTTTTAAATCGAGCTAGATCACAACCGAAAAATACTGAGAAGAAAACTATTACGTAAGTTCACTTAATTGGATGCATATCTTTGAAATTAATTGTTTTACAATATAATATTTTTAATCAATTTATTGATGTTTATTTACAATACTTGTTTGCAGAGGTAGAACGTTTATCAGGAAGGAATGAAAAAGTCAAGGATCTTGTTGATGAAATCGAAAGAATTAAAGTTTATGACGAAAAATATGAACGTCCGTCGAAACGTTGTGGAGCATAGGTAAATTAGTAAAGCGAAGTTTTCGTATCTTGTAAAAATCGCGTAAAAATGTCAGTCTGAGGTACGCGTCAAAGAAAATTCAGAAAATGCAAGAAAAGAAATTTTAATTGTTTCCAACGGAAATGACATAGACCATGTTAACTTGCAATAAAAATTGCAAGATCGATTGTTTACAAACAATTCTTTTTGCCAAATTTTTGTTGTAATTTACTTCTTTTTCAAAGCGTCTGTCATCTTACAATGTTAAAGTCTTTTGCGTAACTCAAATTTCAATATTTTTTTATTTGATTTCCAGAAGAATATACTTTATAAGTTTTGATATTCCAGATCATTTCATAAAATTTTGCAAAGTTTAACATTTTCATGTCGAAGTGTACTTTTGATATCAAAATATTTTGCCTTGCAAAATTTTGTCTTATGTACAAGGGAGCTATTAACGTGCATTTATTTCAAGATTCCGTGCAATTTGTATATAGATCACTTTTGGATTAAAGCAAAATGTAAAATGTGGTCAGTAAAATTTGAAGATTCCAGCTGATTTTTCTTCAGCAATTTATAACTTTAGTCGCATCTTGTACATTTTTATACAGTCGTGTTTTGTAAAACTATCAGAACAATAAATGAATCATTGTATACATTGTTACTCCGTTAACTAGAGATGGTACATCTTGAGGTTGAATTTACAAAACACTGACAATCTTCAAATTTTATTTTACAAACGAATTACCCAATTGACGTCAATAAAATTGTCATCGCAAAACTCAACAAATAATTATACTTGTTAAGTTTGGCGTTTATGACTAAAGATAAGATCAATGGTAACAGTGAATGAAATAAATGAATTTAAATTGCGATACAAATACCAAATGCGTAAGTCAGTTTTTGTATGTATTTTTCGTTATCTTTTAAAGTCTCGATTTTGTACTTTAAATCATGTCTGCATGACTTTAGATAACATTCTATTCCGTACCAACTGTAACGTTTTCTCCCAAAAGAACTCTACGATTGTATTTTTTTCAAATGTATATTTTGTTCAAAACAAGTATTTTCTATTTTTTATCACCGAGTATTATTATATAAAAATATGTTATTATAAAAAAAAGAAAAAATACATTACGATTAATACAAAGAGCTAAACAATTTATTAACTACTCTTAACACCTTTTTACTTTGTGATTCATTAATTCGCAGAGCATAAAACAGACATGAAATATGTTTAACATTAATGTGTTTAAACGAAACTTGAATTAATAGCTTATTGCGTGATAAACATGTTTTTAACATTATTTACAATTTAATACGATATTGATTGGAGATGTAGAAAAAAAAGTTGGAAATGAAGAAGCACTGGAAAAATAAGGGTGTAGAATAGGGAGCGGCGGAAGGGTGTTTATTAAAGACCACACCTAGTTGTCCGGTTAGCGTTTTATTTGCATATTTCTTAACCGCAGTGTTCGCAAAGTCGTGTCCTATACTCTCTCCGTTAACAAAAATTGTGCAAATATGGATATTTGATAAATCCAATGATACATTTTGTGTTAAAATTAATAAACATAAATCTTGAAGAGATACAATATAATATTATCGTTTAAAATCTTATTTTAAGCAGTTGATTTTTTTGACAATTTTTACTGAATCGTTTTAAAAACATAACTTATCGTTAAGTAGTATAAATTTAAATCGTGAAATGGAAACAACTACCTTAAGTCCATGTTCAGTGAACGATACAACACCAAATGTTGAAGAGTGCTCCGAAACTATTGTCGAAGAGTGGCTGGAGGAGAATGTCGGTGGTTTTCGCGTCTGGCAATTGGCTGCTATTATATTATCAATTTTATTAACTATCACCATTGGTCTTTGCTGCTGTATCAGGTTTCGAATACCACGCACGAAGCAAGAAATCGAAGCTGACTATGTGCGAAAGAAAATAACAAAAAATTTTCGGAAAGAACTTGCAAAGATCAGCGACTCTGATATGGATGAGATGAATCTACAGAAAGGTGAGGAATAGTAATATCTGCAACAAATTTTAATGCAATAAAATTAAGAAATAAAAGGTACGTTTTGTAGAATTGTTGATTATTAAATTTTGTATCAATTAGAGAAATTTACTAATAAATAAAGTACACACAATTAATTATACTTGTACAGCACTGGAACGTGTTCAAGTGGCTTTTGAAGTAGAAGCTGAAGAGCTGAAAAAAGAAAGACAATCATCACAGGAACAAGAAGGAGGTTTACGCACTGGTTTAAATGCAGTTCTTCAAGGAATGCGTATAAGATTTGGAAAAGAAAGGTCTAATGATTTGAATGTTTAAATTTTAAGTATAAATATCATAATTTCAATAAGAAATTTCAACTAATAACATTTTTTTTTTATTTGGCAACTTCGTAGAGCATATAATTGGCTAAAATAAGGAAATTTGTAATTAAATAAAATTATATAGCTGAAAGAAATTATATCAATTAATATCAATTTACAATTATGTCATTTGTCATAGTCAAAGGAAATATCCAGGAAACAGACAAGTGTTATTTCACAAACACAAATGCATAATTTGGTTTAGAAAGAAATATTTATTGTTCCAAAATATAATTATAATTTTACACAGTAAGAATGTCTTTAAAAATCAGAACATAAATCATAAATTCAAGAAATTTTGACAAAAAATCTGTTAATAATGTTGTTGGTAAATACTTATGTTCATATGCAAATATTGTCATACAAAAAGTCTCACAAAATTTGTATTAAGCTAAAGTATATGAAATTAAATTTCTTACGACAATAATGTCATAAAATACTGCTGCAGAGAACTCGAATGTAATAACACAAAGTGAAAAAAGCTAAAGATAAGATGTACATTTGCATTATTTACAAACCTTGCTGGCTGTTTTACATTGAACAATTTTTATACATAGACTTGTTTTCTGTACTTTACATTATAAAATATACGTAACATTTCTTTTTGTTAATATATTTTTTTTATATATGTTCCCCATTTGATAAAATTGAAATGTTCAAATAAAATTTAAATAGGCTTTATGGAATTCATTCCAATCTGGTTACTGGAATATCTGTACTTTATTAAAAGTGTTTAATGTATGTTGAATGAAATTTTTGATTACATTTTTAATATAAAATATCAGCTTTTGTTGAAAATATTGTATAATTTCAAATATTACATGTAATGTGAAAACTTTTAAAATGTACATCTCGACTAAAGAGTATCACAATGTTATCACTATTATTTTAAAACCAAAAGTCAAGACACGAAATCTTAATCCGATAATTCATTTTCAATTATATCTCTATTTGACCCTCAAATATTATGTTCAAAACATCTATTATTATATTGTAAGAAATATTGTTATCAATATTGTAGGTGACAAATATACATCATATGTTGAGAGTTTATTAATGTTTAAAGTAAATTATAAGTTATTTATTGGTGGGACCACCTGACTTTAGAGAAATTTTTAGCCATTAAATTTATTATTTACTCATGTAAAATTTTGACGTCTGCGTGTCACACTGTATCTCTTACATAATGCTTTTACAAACCCATTTGAGATAATACTTAGCAACTGAGTATTATTTCTAAAATCAACAAAATTCAATTTACTTCGTTTCAAAAAATCAGAAATGTATTCGAAATAACGTATAAATGAATAAAGTTAACAGGACAAGGGAAAAATGACACAAAAAAAGAACAAGCAACAAAATAAGCCCATTTAACCATTAATGCAAAATTTAAAAATAATTAATTGATTAGAATAAAAAATAAAGTAGTAATTTGTAACATACATTTTAAAAATGTTTTCTCAGTCTTTTCTTGTACATTTCGTTCAATTTAAATTAAAATAAATCTGATGTCATAGTTTTAAAAATATCAAGTATGGTTGCATCCCTTTTGATCCTGCCTTTGACAGAAATATTGGAAATATTTTAAAAGATAATTTATTTTGATATTTTCTTTTTTCGTTTTTCATTCTTTTTGCAAAAGAAATTTCGTGTTATTTATGGATTTGTCGGTTTTTATTTGAAGATCTAAAAATTGCAACTGTAACAACAGTAGTGGAAGTAACGTATATATGTATATATACATTTTTTTTTATTTTTCTGTAGTCGATTACTACTTTACTCGACTACATATAAGAGGGTCGAACTTTAATTAAAGAGACATCTACGACAGACACACAAAAGGCAATCTATTTCTGGTTCGAAAAATGGCGTAATCCTTCATTATTTTTTTTTCGTTATTTTTGATTTAATGAAAAGGAATGGACAAAAGACTACGCCAAAACCGTCAGACTGCGCTACTTGTGTCCAATAAAAACTAAGAAAATTTGTTTTGAGACAAATAGACATCGAAGGACATTCAGGAATTTTGCTCTTATAATATATATTTACTTTGTTTAATTTAACTTTGATGCCTTTTGGTTATGTTTTATTTTTTATCATTTTTTTTCTATTTTTTCTTTTTTATTATTTTTTTTTTTGGTAATTTTTCTTTTTTTTGCATCTTCTTTTTCTTAAACTTATGTTCATTTGAAGGATGAGAATCAATCTCAAGAATTCACTACGAAATAAACGTGTGTGCTTGTGTGTATGTTTTTCGCTGGATGTGGATGTTACAATATGAGTGGTATGAAAACAATTATACTTGTGAAAACTTTGACTGACTAGCATCTGTAGTGCTCCGATCGTGCATCGCTCAGAAACGATCCAATGGAAGCACTAATCAGCCTACCAAGCATATCTTCACGAAATCTTGTTCCGCCACCAGGAGAACTTCATTTTCGGACTGAGATACTGAAAGCTTACAACCGTGCTGGGAATGAGCGCCAAGATCGGTAAGAAGCTGCCGCAACTGTGACTGCGATTCGATTGCTCTTCTTCTTGCTCTACTTCCTGGTCTTTCTTGTCAGTTTGGGCTGATTTTTGACAAGGAGTTGAGTATGGATAGGGCGTTGATAAAGGATTACATATAATATGTACATTTTCGTGCTGCTCTTCACGCATGGATGTTGATGTTGTTAAAGGTGCAGATGAGTTCCTGCGACTGGAAAAATTTTAATCAATTAATTGATTGAAATTAAAATTTTAATACTGAATTAAATACATTTAATTAAAATACATTTCGTTATCAAATGAATCTTAATTATACTACACTAGTCTCATTTACTATTAAATTAAGGCTATGATACTTTTTGTATTTATCACCCCCTTTTTTTTTGTAGATATTTTAAACAATATTTTAAAAATTTTCTAGCATACTGAAGAAACGGTAATTTAAGAAAAGATTTAAAAGAAAGTTTATTAAATATTGACAATTTACAATCATTATATCTTGTATATTAAAAAATTATATGAGGTACAAAAATTGAATAAGGTGCCAATCAAAGTTTTATTTTATTATTTGAATTAATACATTTTGCCGAACATCTGACATTGTATCAATCATTTAAATATGTTTTCTTTTTATACAATAAAGTAATTAAATCAATTTAATTTAACTGCTGTAAACGTACCTATGGTTAGAGATATTAATGATGCGATGACTCGTCGATGTCACCATTTCAGTGGTAGACACTGAGGATTTAAGAGAAGCCTTCCGATAAACCTTAGACCTTGTTGCAGCTTTCAACTGCGGTGTTGAGCTCGATCGTGTAGTTTGTGTAACTGTTTTATCCGTTTCGTTTCTCTCCTGGAAGCTCTTGGAGTCAAAGCATTTCACATTGTTGTTGTTTCTGTTGTTGTTTTCATTAACGATGTTGTTATTGTTGTTTTGATGAGATTTGTATGTGGTTGTTTCTTTGTCAGTGGGACATTCGGGATTAAAGTCGGGTGTGGTTGGGATGTGGGAGGCGCGAGATCGGGGGACCGGGGGGTTACCTTTCGCCTCGTTGGTTACGCCAACTAACGAGGCGTCTATACACCCTCAGCTTGGGAATTTGGAGTAAAAAGCGCATGTGAGGTCGTAGTTTTTGAAGCGGCAATACTGGACGTCGTCGCGCAACCAATCGCCGTCGAAATTCAAATAACCAGAACGTTCGAGTTCTCGTGGACAACTGGAGGCCACGGATTCCTTATTTGCGAAAATTGTCACAACAAATTTTTCTGGCTTGAATGTGTTCAGCACTCTACGAATCACCTCTCTGTACGATGCCTCTGGGATGTTACTTTCAAATGATACATATGAAAAATCCGGTTCAGGGGTTATGTGAATTGTCATGTAATTGCCCTGCAAAATAAACGAAATTAAATAAAACAGTTTTTAAAATCAGGTAGTTGCATGCACAAGTAAATTGAAATTTGAATGTATGACTATCAACTTACACTTTTGGAAACCCCATTCATAGAGTAACCGCACGGTTCGAATAAAAAGTCATCAATGACCATGTTTGGGATAAGCTTATCAATTCCAGATTTCTGAGTAGCCTCGACTGCTGAAGAACAAACGTCTCGAGTGAAAATAGCCATAACATCTGGATCCAGATTTGTCATCAGGATTTCAAGCGTTTGATCTGGCTCTTTTTTCTCGTTATAATTATTTCTATTCAACGTATACAGATACCAACAGTCTGTATCTGCCGAGCCCAGACAATAAGCTTCGCCATCTGAAATACGGTAACAGTTTAGCACTTACATCATATTATAAAATCATTTCAAACTAAATACATGGTATTAAGTATGCGACTACATTTAATTCGGACTCCACAAAGTTACATCACATTTATTATAATAATTTAACAAATAAAATGTTAGTCCCTATTTAAGTTTTAAAGTAAACTGTTATCCAGTTTGAATTTGAGAGAAAATTGAAAAATATTTATTCCTAATATGATTTTCACTCACCCGAAAAAAATGAGTCAAGCAATGCCACCTCCTCTTCGAATGCTTGATGGGGCGGCATCTGCAGCTCCGGCTTTTTATAATTCTTACGTGAATAAAACAGATCCTGTGAAAAGAAAGAAAGAACAAAACATTGCATTATTTAGTTGTATATCCAAATAAATCGCCTGTTGTAACGAAAGTCGTAAATAAAGCTTTTACGTAGAACCACCATTACTGACCTATCTTTATTTTCGCGCAATTTATTGGCTTTTAATGTTACATTGCCGCGCTCGCGTGTTGAAACTGTTGAGGAGAAGCTAGGTCATGAAAAGGAAACTGCGTCATTGAGACTGAAGGCCACGTGGAACGAGTCCTGTCTGGGAGTTTATTGTCTCGAGCCACGCGGCAAATATTTTCAGTCGATGACGACTTAGAAAAAGTGCTAACTGCGTCATTTTGCATTAGAGGATAGGTGGAAATTATCAGAACACCAGGCCGGATACGTGGGGTTGTATTCAGTGCCATGGTTTAAAAGGATCAATAAACCAAGAGGCAGAGCTATGTCATCTATATCAGTTGTTTTCTATATATAGACGCATCACTTTCCCACACACTAGGTCAAGTTATATAGCTAAACAGTTGCCAAAATCAATGGACCAGGACATGATCATTTATGTGGATTATCTAGTCAATATTCGCATCTTTTATTCTTGTAAACTCTACAGAGACAAATTTATATCAATTTCCTCTCTAAATTTGTGGAAACGTGTTTTATGAGTCAACATTTTTTAGTATTTATTCTGTGAAATTTAAAAAATCCCTCAAATTATATGAAATGGATTACTGTGTTTACTTTATAAAGCACCTTACATCAAATTTAAGAAAAAAATATGATGTATATGTTTCTCCATGTATTAATCAACATTGAATGAATCTTTTTATTGCTTTGTAATCTTTTTTTACTATATAATTTAAAGAAATACTAATTTTCTTCCTACAACACTAAGGAATTTGATGAGGTAATTTATAGCTTGAGTGAAAAGTAGCAGCAAAAGGTGGGTATCGTTTGTACTAATGCAAGTTTTCGAATGTAATGACAGTGCGTATATTTTTTTCTTTTAATGAATATACAGGAGATAGAAACAAATTAATAAATATAGACAAATTAATAAAAACATAGAAATAAAAAAAATCAACTTACCTGTACTTCGTCAAAACCAGCGTATTGCTCAACCAAGTTCAACAGTGGTTCCAAACATTGCAAAGGTGTAGTTGTGCCACACGTCTTCAAAATGAGCCTGCGTTTTGACACAAACATGCTGCTCTCGCTGCAAATAGTCAATGCACACGATTAGACGAATTTCAAGTAAACCAGTCATCTACATCAAATACACCTCTAATTGTTTGTTTGAAATAATTTTATTTGAGAGTTTTCGTGTAAAAAGAACGGATTCTCAAAGAATGATTGAGATGCGAGTACACTGAGAAAAGTAGATATTGAGTAAGACTATCCAAATAGTCAATCCAGATAGTTAACAAATAGACAATTAAATTGATCATTCAAATAGTTATTATTAATATATCTCATAAACACATTGATTATTAAAATGTACACATTGACTATGTAGATTTTCGCTTTGATTTTTTAGATATTTAACTTTCTATCTAACTTTTCGGAATTTAAATTGACTATCCAAGATAGTTATAAGAACCACATACGTAGCTCTTTTAACTATCTATTTCTCTCAGTGAATGATTTTTTTTGTCTGTGCTTGTGGTCACGTTTCGCAATGCTAACGCCACCCCCTGATCCCCAAAAACCACCACAAATGAGATGTTGTTGAAAAGCAACGTTTCGTTGCAAAAAGTACGTTGCTGACATTGAAATGAAACGTGATAGAGTGTAGAAGCAAAGGCAAGATAAATATTGATACACGGTTGGAGTGATTCACACATGCTGGACGTCAGGAGCTCGACACGTAACGATTGAACGACAGTTCTTTAATAAGTAATCGCCGTTTCTGGATGACATAATGATTTTATGAGAATGGAGGAAAAGTTAACGTCTCGCACCAGCGTAACTCGCGTGTTAATAATAATGATAGCAATTACTCCTAATTACTTTAAGATCCTTTCAATTACGGCTTATCTGATTAATTTGACTTCTATCGCTTGATTGACTGATTCCTTGATTATCAACTCGAGTGATAGGAAAAGAGAAAAAAGTAGTTAGTAGAACGAGCAAATTAGAAAATAAAAATGAGCGGGAAATTTCCAACGTACTTTTATTGGAGAAAGTTAACTTGGACAAATTTTTGGCAAACAAGTTTTATTTACTTTTTATCGCAAAAAAAAAGTTTTAAATTCAACAAAATATGGCAAAATAATGATAAATATCGTTGTTGTAGTAAATTTGGAAATTGTCTTTTCTATCTTTAAATTGTCATACTTCGTATTACTTTGTAATTTTTTCTTGCGAAGGAAATGTAAAAAAAATACTGATTGAAAATTTTCCAAGTTTGAATTCGTTGATAAAAGGAACGATGGAAATTTCCTGTATATACGAATAAAAAGGTTTGAGAATAATGATCTTTTACATTGATGATTTACGTATAAAAATAGCGGTCGCTTTACTGTGGTTCATCCCAATAATACTATGGACATTGACCTACAAACAAATAAAAACGTGATAAGAATGAAATATCGAACAACAGTTGTTAGTAATCATGGGTTGTCATACATCGTACGGTGAAATGCTTTATTAATTTTCGGTTCATTAATAAAGCATTTTCCCTCGGATCGTCTAAGCACTAAATTTGTTATGCAATTGAACGTGTAGACAGGCCTGACAAAGGTAAACCGCAATAATGGGTTATTGCTTTATTCCAGATGAAACTAATTATTTTCATTTGTATTCGGTTGTCGAGGGGTTGCTCACTTATAAAGTCTTTTAATTACCATATTTTAAAATACTTGAAATATTTGAAACTATTGAATTTCAGGGACTTCAGGCCTGAAATGAAATACTTTTTAGTACTTTAAAATACTTGAAATTAAAAAAAAAATAAATAAATAAAAACAATTACAAAACTTCTTTCTAATACTAATTTTATTTATTTATGACAATTACTTGGTAGCGTTTTATATATTTGAAACCACAATTAAAGCAGTGACAAATTAGACAAATTTTAAAAGACTTTATTATTTTAGAAGTTATGGGTAAAGTTCTTTTTCAGCAAAGATATAACCTTGTTTCAGCAACGTTGCTTTATTTTATTGTTTTTTTACTTTTCTGTTATTTTTTACGATTCATTAGTGCACTTTAAAATTGTTGTCATATCATGTTTATGTCTGAGATTTTATGCACATATTAAGCAGTGAAATTGCATCTATCCAGGTCCATTAAATTAATTCAACGATTTCTTCTTTTTCTAGATTTTCATATCCATCTTTATTCCGTTAAATCCTTTTTACTTGTTTCATTACTTTTTGATTTATAAAAATTACATGACGCATTCCCAGCGGAAGTATGCTTAGTAATAATAAGTAACAAGTGAAAATGACGTCAAGCAATTGTCTGGTGAGTTACCGTCATTTAATAATGCTTTTATGATGGGCTCGTTGTTTGATCACGAAAAATCAAGCCGACGAAGAGTCGATTGTCTTGAATGGAATATTTGTTATGCGTGACATACGTCTATTCTGTGCGAGGCAGTCATTGCTCGGTCGACCCAAAGCACGGGAAAACCACTTAAAGAGCTTGCTCGTTGCGCTATATTTAATGCTATCGATTTCCACAAATTTCTCTATCCTTGCGTTTTTCAACTAGACTTTTTATCGAGCTACGAAACTTTTACATCCAATGAACGCCTTTAGTTAGCTCATTTGAAAAGAGAGAACAAAAAGTTATACGTATATCTAAAATAATTAAAACAAGTCAATCATTCGTGCTGTTAATTGATAACAAATTTAGTTTCGGTTTTTTCAGTTTTCGTTTGTAGTTTTATTTTGATTTGTGTTATTATCTAAATTTATTTCTTTGATTGATAACTTACCAGATTTCAGTTGAAAAAGAGTCAACGGGAAGTACTAACAGGACGGGTTGCATTACAATTTCCACAATAATCAATTGATTTTTTTATTTCTTTAAGATCGACAAGTTAGACTAAATAACAAGTAGTTCACAAAGCGCAATTATTCTGTACTTGCAATTCGTTAAGTTTTTTTTTTTCTTTTGGGTTTTTTCTGATACTGCCAATTACACGTGTAAGTTTAATTTTGATTTAGAAAGCTGTAGTATATAAAATTATATAATAATTACAAATATACTTGGTAATATTATTGATCTAATATTGATTTCAATATTACTAATTGCAAGAAAGTGAATAGCAATTTTAGAGTACAATCATGTTCGGATAAATGACTTATTTTTAAAGACTGTCAAATTAATATTTCGCGGTAGCTGTTCATACTTCATAGTTATCGTGATGCGCGTCATGATTTCTCAGACGAATGAAATTTCAAACATGAATTAGGCAATGATAAAGTAAAATATGAAACGCGAATTTAATGCTTACAATCACCGGAAATATACTTTCCTCATTATTCAATTTTATGACATACTTTTTACTGTGAAAAGGCTTATTATTTTTAGTCTTACAAAACATTGCAACATTTTGCACTAGTATAATACAAGCCCATTTTGTTCATATTTTTATATTGAAAAAAAAAAAAAACTTGTTATATTGTTAAAGTAAGAAGGAAAACATATATCTTATAATTTACATGGTGGACAGCTGATGGGCAAAAACTGCCATATAAAGATTCTAATGTTGATTAAATATATACAGATTTAAATGTTGATACGTAAATAGCTTTGATTGTAAACATGGTCGTAGTGAATGCGAAAAAACTGTATCGATGAAATGAATTAACTGTTGAATCGTCGAAATAAAAGGTTTCTTAAGTATACAACGATCGGTGACGTAAGGAGTTGTGAGCGGGTTGAAATGGAATTATAATTCGATGCTCGGTATCGAAATTATTTATTTGTAATAATCTCAGTAGATAATTACAATTAGCATATTGAAGTCTACTAAAAGTCAAGTAAATTAACTTAGGTTTAAGCGAACGTTCATATATATTAACATCCCGCATGCTTCTTGAAATTGTTTTTATTTAAACTTACAGATATAATTTTATCTTTATATTATAAATATATATCTCCATTAGTCCATTTTACATAATTCCAACGATAGCATGCCGATGAATTGATGTGGACGAACAATGACTTGTACGACTGTTAAATGGCAATTGCGATTGCTTGGTGAATTATGTACATTGGACGCGTTATATAAATATAACATATCGTATATGATATCTTAAAATAAATCATCTTAGCGATATTTGATGTGCAAGAAGTTTCGTACTTACGTAAAATACAAAAAAGGGCTTGGAAAAAATGGTTTATTTTGGGTAAATTGAATAATTCAATCGCCTTATTTTACTGCTTTTCTTATTTACATTGTTTTATTGATATTGTGAAAGTTATTATATTATATACGTTCAAACAAAATTTTCCAAGTTCTTTTTTGCACGTTATATACTAATAGAACTTCTTGCACAAGCTAATCTACACAAATTAAATTGCAACTGCGTTTTTTTTTTTCATAAATTTGAGTAAAAGTATTATTATAAGGCAAAGTTTTGATGTACTTGAACTAGGAAATTGAAAAAGTTGCTTAAATTGATGGAACTGGGTAAATATTTTTACTTTTCCATTTTTTAGTTTATGTACATCAAAATTTTGTTTTACCAAATACGTTTGCTCAAATTTATTGGAAAAATTTAATGTACCTTTTGATCAGTGTGAGATGAAAAAATGATTCTTTTTTTCTTTCTAAGAGAAATTTTTTATCTTGATACCTTCAAGAAAGTCAACCTATCGGACATATGCTGTCACCAAATAACGATTGTCAAATTTTATTTGTGTCACTTTCAAACACATCTACGAAAACAGAAAAATTTTGAATACAAGTTACATTATAAGCTTAATTAACTTTTGGGGTCGCTTTTCAACTCTGTCTGTAAGAAATGTACACTATTTGATGATCACAATGTTCTCAACTTGTTTTTCATGAAAAAATCCATGCATAGAAGTTTTATTGAACATTTTTTTAAATTTGTGTTATCTAATGAAAAAATGTTGGAAATTTTCCGCGCATACAGTTTGACTTAAGTTTTTCATTTACTTAAGTTGATTTCAAGAAAAAAAAAGTAATAATAAATAAACGAAGGAAACCACTTTATGATATATGATAAGAAGTGTTAACAAATGATCGATTTTGCGAACACAAACGATAGCATGAGAATAAATTTCGCTGCGAACAGTGACAGCATTAATTACCTTAGAACGTAGGCATCGACTTGATCATTTCTGCAAAAGCTGATTATTTCACACCGCACAATCTTTAAAAGAGATTCCCATTTTTGCCTAAACAGAAAAAGTCATTCTTATTACGAGCCGTTCGTTGCACGTTACAATGGCAGGTTTTGAAAATGTATTGAAAGTGTTTTGTTTTTATTTCGAGTTATCAGATGTGAAACAAAGCGATCAGTCGATTGCAATCTCGACAAAAACACGCTTTTAAAAAAGATGATTATTTTTACGCAACGATAATTTTCTATTTACTATTTTGACATAAATACTTGACAAGAAAGAAATTTTTCAGGACGTGTTAACTCGGTTAATTTCGCGTAAATACTATCTTTTTTAAAAGTGTGTGTTTTCTTTTCAAATGATTAGCTAAATATTAATATATTATGCTACTAGTGGGAAAAATTAATGATTCCAAACAAGTGTGATGGTAGTTGGTTTCGCCAACTTTTTTCACGAGCTGTACACTATATTTTTCTCGACAAGTGCATAAAAAGTAATTTAAAATGAAATAAAAAAAAAAAAGAAATAATACAAATTTAATAAAGTTTTCCAGTAAGGTTCTTCGAAATTTAACAAAAAATATTAAATTTTATTGAATTTGTACCAGAATATTTTACAAATTTAGTAACTTTTTTTTTGTATTTATTTAGTATTTATTATTACATTTTTTGCTTAATATAAACAACATATTTGTCTAAATACCAGAAATTTTCAAAATTTTCTCTTTAGTACTAGGATTATACAATTTGGACTTTCAATATTTCATATACAACACACGTGTAAATAATCTTTGTTTTTTATTACATTGTATCGATATGATTAAATTATTACAATTACACAATATCAAAGCGATTATATCTCAATTTGAACTTGTCTAAAATAATGTTCATATCTTAATATGATTTGTTGATTAAATAATTCATTGATTTGATGATTGACTGAAATTATATTTTTTAGAACAATATCATTTGCAAAATGAATGTATCAAATGTAATTTTTACTCATTCGTTAATAATACACAAGCAACTTATTTATTAAATATACGGAAAACGGAATTTTATGTTTGTTACAGTGTTCTTCAATTCAACACTGATTAATTGTACACAAATTTAATTATATATTAAATGATAAAATAATACTTTGTATATTAATGTCACGTTATCATAGTGACAAAGAGAATCTAACGAAAGAGAAAGAGAATTTAATGAAATGTAACAAGTAAGGGTTTTAAGCAATAATGTGAAATTTTGCACATTTTAAAAAGAATTTCACAAGCCGTAAGCTGAGATATTTGTAACTGAAGTTGAATGCAAATAAATTGGAGATGCAGGCAACAAGATTTCTGAAATGTATACTTGTTCTGATATAAATGTTATTTTAATTCATAATATCGAATAAATTTGAGTTAAATGAATAACTCCATTTGCCAATTGAATAAAGCTTTCTAAATGTCTCACGGTAAAGCTGTTATACAATGATAATGGATAAGATTTTCTAAGTGCTGCAGAATGTCATAAAAATAACATTTAATCTTTCAAAAAACTGATAAAAATGAGTCCTTCTTTGTTTCTTTTTAATTATTTCACATTCGTAAAGTATTATAATACCAACACAATCAGTTGAGAAAAAAAAAAAAATAAATAAATAAAATGAGAAAATTTGACTCTTAGAAAGTTATATAAATGAACATTAACAATTTAAACTTGTATTGCAGTCTTGTTCAAGTTTTTATTTTTAAATTGTAGTTTCCGAAGTCTAAAATTAAATGTATTGATTTATAATTAATCAATAATATTTGCTTTTCCATTGCTTGAGCACCAGAAAGTCAATAAACCAGAATCATTAGCAAATCTAGAATCATCTCGAAGGATTCTTCTCATAATATTTTATCGAACACGTGGATTAGAAGAGAAACGAAAAAAAGAATTGATAAAGTACAAAGGAATTTACATTCAACTAAAAGTAATCTCTATGTAGGTATATGTTTTGAACAACTCAAAGTGTCAAATATGAAACTGAATTGAAAGAGAAAAAGAAGAAATAGTTTTCTCTGGCATTACATACGTCAATATTGTTGTAATACGAATTCAATCAATAGAACAGAAACAAAAGAACAAAAGGATAGGTCTCCTTACAGATAAGGTGAATTTCAAACGATGCGCTTCAGCGACAAGCGCAAGAGATTACGTCGCTGGGAGCCTGGATATTGATTGCGAAAATGTTAGAGAACATGGGTCACAGGACCAAATTGATACGGCATTTACGTCGCAACTGCAAGTGCACTTTTTCCAAATACTTCATTCGTTTCAACATTTTTTTTCCATCGGAAGTTAATTTGTACTGTCGTTCAACATTTTTTATTCAACTATCGGTTATTAAAAAGATCTCTTTGTTAATCAATACGTTTGAATATACACGTGTGGATAGAAATATCTATGTATATGTGAATGTATAGATACATATATGTATCTATACACACACATACATATGTACTATCAGTTGAAGAGTTTTATTATTGAGAAAAAAAAATGAAACATATCTGTCAGAAATGAAAAATTGTATAACGTTGTACAAATTAATAGAAAAGATAAAAAAATAATTTATTTTTACCATATGTTCAAAGAGCAAAGCCTTTATCGCTCACAAGATTTCGTTTAAGTCGATGACTAAGTATACAAAATAACAAGATAATTTTTGGTCGTTATCATTTGACAAAAAATAAAATTCGTCAACTTTTATTATACTTAAGGAAAGCTCGATGTACACATTATTTTCAGAATTTTATTTATATCATACTTTAACGAATAAAATATTTGAATGCAAAAGTTTTTGAATTGGTGAGTAATTATTACGAATACATTTGTACATTCAATTAAAGTAAAAATTCCTGAAAGGTGAAATATTTAAATTTTGAAGCTCGGCTATAATGTTTAATTAATTGGTTTATCATAATGATACAAATACACCTAACCTGAACGTTATTCTACATTGTGAAGAATAAAATGGAATTTAACGAAGTTTTATTCATTTTACTTGTCTTGCAAAAGTATCAAATTGAAGGAATTATGAACCTGCAAAATTTAAACGTTGATTTTGCATTTATTTCCTGCATTATATATTTCATTCGTTTAAATAAAATCGTTTTGATAATATATATACTGGTGGAAAAAGAAAAAACAAAAATGATAACATTTATTTACGTAATGCTTAAACAAATTAATCTTGCTGACAACATTACGTAATGCCAATTTCTGACATTTTCGGCCAAAATCTACTTCAACGAGGGACGATTTCTTAACATGGAAAATTTAGTAAGAATTGTTCCAGGAAAAGTGGGAAGAATCACAATTACCCCGGCTGATATTCTATTTAAAATTCATATTTGGTTTATTCTAAATCTGAAAATTTGATTCAGCCAAAGTGTCACATGACATTATATTCATAAAATATTAATAAATCACTAATCATCCAAACTGGTTAGTACATAATAATCGGTTTTAATAACGTGGAAAAATTGTCACATTTTTTTACATAGTATAATAAAATTTATTAGAAACAATTATTTAACTTGCAAAAGCACAATGAACATTTTCAATTTTCAAATATTTATCATAGAAAAAAAAATAATACTTGAATTAATAATTAAGTCTTAATTAAAAAAATACAACCTTTTATCCTAAAACAACAAATGTAGTATTAATTAGATGAAGAACGATAAATAAATAAACAAATGAAAAATCGTTCGAATATAGTAATAGAAAATAAATATTAATAGGTTATACATTGATTGCAGGTGTTGTCAAAAAATAAGTGAAAAGAAAAAGAGAAAAAAGTAAGTAAATAAATAAAGAGAGAAAAGAGCGACTTACCGTGGAATGATACGGAGGTCCCGTTGGGAATCCTTGCCGTCGCTGCTCGTAAACCAAATCTCGAGGAGCTTCTCGACACCCTCGAAAAATTGCACGCTCTCGTTATTGTCGTCCTTGTTAGCCGTCGCCATTGTCCGGCTCTGCATAAAACGACACGCGATACGCAACGATATCAGCGGGACGATGAGATTCGGGATCGATTGCAAAGACGCTACTGCACGCAACCTCTTTGCCGAACGCGGAAAAACGAAACAGGCGAAATGCTTTTACTGCGCTGTCCCTCTCTCCGGAATGCTTTCTCGCTTTCGTCGGGGCTTTTCCCCTCTCACTCGCGTGCGCGCGGCTCTTCGCCGGCACCCGCCGCCCAATCTCCGCCGAGCGGGCGCGCGCATGCGCGCAGGCAAAAGCGCGCCGAGCGACCTACGACTGCACTTCCCTGTATCATCGCATCCCCCGCTCTCGTGTACTAGACTGGCAATTCGTAATTCAGGTATTGAATTCATGTTTTACTCGCACGTTAATCCTTAAGCATGATATTTCTATTAAGACGTTTTATTAAACGTATCAATTACGATGAAAAATGTTAGTGAACGTTGAAAAAAGTTCGTTGGCGTTTTTCATTCGAAATTCGTGTATTTCAGTTTTATCGTCTGGACGTGCGGGAATCGGTACAAATACGATTAAAAATTCGTAGAATAAAGCTAAGTAAATAGGATATCGTACGGTTATTAAATGTGATAGATTTATTTGAAAATTTTAATATAAATTTCAATAAAGATAAAAAACGTTAGTGAAACGTTAATGGAAAAAAATTAGTACGTTAGCGTTTTCAATTCGAAATTTATAAATTACAATGTTCTACCATTTGAAGGTGAGGAAATTGGCACAAATATTATTAAAAATCGATGGATTAGAGCAAAATGAATAAAATAAATTTTTGCGTTATAGTCATTACTTTGATTACGTATAGCTTGGGATACATTCATATTGACTACAATATTTTGGTCATTTTTTTGTTTTGTTTTGTTTGTTCCGATTTCTTAGAATGTAAATTGAGCATTAACTTTAAAAATGTTTTAAAATCGACGGTTTTGTACTATCGTTAATACAGTTGTCAGTAAAAAGAACAAAATGTCGCAATGTCAATATATTTCAAATGGAGTTTGCGATCTTTATCCTTTTTTGCTAGTAACACTATTCGTTAAGACCGGTGTTCTTGGCGCAAATTGTTAAAATAATTAGAGTCAACAATAACAATAACATTTGCATTATTAGGCGTCGTACCGAGTTTTATTGGTGGTTCACCATTTATTTTTGTAAATATTTACATCCATTGAAAACACGTAACGTATTTTTATAATATATAAGTTGTATTTATGTGATTTTTTATGTAATCGAAAGATAGAAAAAAAGAAAATGAAAAGCAAAACATAAACCACAAAACATAAACATAAACACAAACATAAACAAAGAAAAAACATAACATTAAGGTCAAGTTGTCTAAACAAAGCAGATGTTTTGAAACTTTGATATCTTTCATAAATAATAATAATAATTTTGTTTTGAAAAAGAATTTAATCTTTTATATCGTATTGTCTGTCTCTTTTCAATATAAAATATTTATAACTGAAGATACAATTTATATTTATTTTCTTAATTTAAAAAATCATGTACTTTTTTCGAATATATAAATAAATAAAATTTGATAACTAACTGAAAACAAAGGCAATGAAAAATTAATTTCATATTTGTACATATTGGGTGATGAAATAATTAATCATTTAAAATTTATATATTATAACTACAGTTATAATTTTAATATTACGATATAAATTAGAAATATGAATTCTGAAATTATTCTAAAGTAATTTTAAAACGTTTACTTTGTAACAATTAACTTTTGTCGATAGTTTTACTATGTTTAACGTTATTATTGTGGTAATTGGAACACCTTCATCTACCTACGATGTAAAAAAAAGAAAACAAACAACTTTATTTAACATTTTAACGAACAAGTTTTTTACTTATATAATAATAATTTTATTATTAAACTTTTAATGTAAGTTTGATAAATTTTGATGTCTAGTATTGTACGTATTTTTTAAAAGTTAAATATTTTTCTTTGCTTTTGTTTACATCAAATGTAAAAAAATGGAATTTGTTTGTCTCTCTTATTGAACCTAGATATTTTAAATAATATTTTGTTGACAAGTCATTTGTTAACAAACTATTTTATTACATTGTTATGAGTTACATTTGCAAATTTCCACATAAATTATTGTTTTTTAAATGAAAAAATAATACATGTAAAATTATTCTCAAGATTATTTTATATCGAAGAGTCAAAAGGATAATATTAATTTAAAAGTATATACTCTTAAAATTTGTATCAAGGCTTTGTGATGTTTAACAACATAAATCTGTATAAAAAAATTACTTCAGTTTCCTATGATTCGAAAAAAAATTAAAATAATACGAAAATCAAAATACACAAAAACGGTAAACATATTTTTTATTTCTTTTTAAAAAGCTTTTTAAAGAATACGAGAATATATTCAATTATATTATGATTGAATTTCAATTATTTCTTGACTGAATATATTCATATCATATATCACAGTCGGTAAAGATTTTCTTTTCAGACTTAAAGTTCAATTGTAAATAATTTTGTTTTTATTACAATTTTTATAATAAACTTAATAAAAAATAATCAAACTGTATGTAAACTATCTTTACATATGAATACACTAAATATAATAGAAGTTTTTTAAAATAAAAATTTAACTCTTTGTTGGTGAAATTTCATCATACTGATAATGAAAAAATAAAGGATTATTTATGTTTAATAAAACATATTTTAGGTATTTTAGCTTATTTAATTGCAAAAAATTATACAAGCGAAAATGTTATTTTAAGATATGTAACATTTTTACAGACAACAAGAATAATTTGATAACTGGGAAGAAGAACTCCCGTTCTTAAAACAGTAAAAAATCCCCTTTTCATAAATAGATGATAAAAACTCCCTCATTCCTAAAGCAACAATGATAAAACTTCCATACACAATTTTGGCAACAAAACTTCTCATTGCCAAAAATTAAAAATGGGAGTTCATCATTGGTGCTTCCATCGATTTATATTTATATATTTGTTTACAACGTTTTTGTCAAACTATGATAAGAATAAAAATATATCATTTCTAAAAAAGAAACGTACTTATAAATAAAACGTTTATTTTTAAGCAAAAAGTTTCTTCCGTTTATCAACTTTTTTAAGTAGTGCTTCTTCATCCATAGGCTCAATAATTTTACCCATTTTGGTTTTGACTGCAGGTTGTGTTAGTTTCCTGTGTATGGTTTCTGGTACAAAATCACGTCCAATTGGTGCACGCAAATTTGCTTCAAAGTCTGTCACATTCTTGAATGGAAATGGAACTTCGCTTACCAAATGTTTCCTTATTTTTGCCTCTTTTTCCTCAATTATAATCACATTTCCTTTGTTTTCATCTTTTCGTTTGTCAGCTTTTGGCATTTTAATAAGAAACTTTTTTCTTTTTCTGTTTGGAATTTTTATGTCTTTCCCGCCCCATGAACCCCACCCAGGTAAAGTCAAATCAATATCTTTTGGTTGACCACTTTTAATCTGAAAAAAAGTTTAAATATTATATATGATATATTTATTTTAATAAGTGTAAAATGTATGCTTAAAAAATTAGTTTTATTGATAAATTTATACAATACCTCTTCTTCCTTATCTTTTTTAAAGTCTGTGATAGCATCGTCGTCCTGAAATGCTTCGCTAATTATTTGATTTTGATCTTCAACATCACTGTCATCCAAAGCTTCAGTTACATCAGAATTAGGCATCTTTGATTTTATGTATTGTGGTTTGACTTCGATAAATGATTCGGCACTGATTTCTTTATTTGCCGATTTCTCTAGATGTTTTTCAATAAATGATTCATTCAATTCCAGAGACCGCATATATTCATTTCTATTGTTCACCAATTCATTCATTGGTTCATCTATTGAAGGTCTTAATTTGTCAGGCTGAAGCCCTAATTTGTTTAAATAATCATCCATAGAAGTTTCATTAACAGTCTTTTGTTTTTTAATTATTTTTGAATCTGAATTACTATCTACTTTTTGTCGAAGTCTTTTTAATTTTGTATCAATGGTTTTTTGTATCTTTTCATCAACTTTATCAAATAGATCATCAAATCCATTCATGTTATTTTCTTCGTTACTTTCATTTGGATCTTCTACAATCCATTGTGAAGTTCCCACTTTTTGTTTTTTATGTTTTGACTTAATTTTTTTATCTGTAATGTTAGGTTTCAATTTTATTTCGAATTTAGTATCTGCTGGAGATTCTTCACTATGATTTTTCAAATTATTGGCTTCTTTACTTTTCAATACAAGGCTAGAGTTTGAATTTGTTTTGGATGTTATGTTATTTCTTTTCAAAGTTTTCGTTTGATTCATTGAAGTACCTGCAATAGAAAATAAATATTAAATTAATGAATATTTCAAAATAAAGTTGAAAGAGATGTAAAGAATATATGTATCAAATATACGGAAGAAAACGAATACAATAAAAACAGAAAGAATTGTGTTCATAAATATTTGTACATCTTAAGAATACTTTGTAAATTTTTTTCTTATAAAAAAATGTATTATATTTTATGATTTAAAAAAAATAAACATAAGATTTTCCAACACTTAAATATTTTGTTGTTATGTATACAGAATTATTCTGTATTTTATTCATCATCTTCAGAAAAATTGAAAAGACCTATGAGAAGTAATTTTTACTCTTTAATATTGTAATACAAATTAAATTATACCTTTAACAGGATTGCTTTTCGTAACTGTAAAAGATTCTACGGGATTGACCGCTGGTAATAAGTTTTTTTGAGGTGTAACAACTTCTTTTTCAATTTCTTTGTCTTTTTCCAAATTTTCTGTTTTGGCTTCTTTTTCCTTTTTATCCCAGAAATTTCTATAACTTCTAACAAAGTTGTCAATTTCCTGACTTGTTTTAACAGTGTTCATCCAAGGATTATCTTTATCATCCGCTGATATAGAAAATGGCGGTGATTCTGTTTCTTCGTCATCTTTTTCACTGTCATCATCCCTTTTAAGTTTTGTTGTCAGTTCGCGACTGATGGCCAATTGCTGAGCTAATGCTTTACGACTCTGAACAAATTAAAATGTATGTCAACTTTTCTGAAATTATTGAAGTTAAAATATTTATTTCAAATTAAATCTATTTTACCTCTTTGTCATATTTTGCGCGGACTTGTAAATTTTTAGCCCACTGACCCGTATTTTTGTGCCTCAAAGACATTCTTTCTTTTGCTCGAACCTTGTCCAACATTTCCAACTTTTCTAAAGCAGCTTCTGGGTCTGTCTTTTGTAATTCTTCAAATTCCTTAATTTCTGCTTTCAATTTCTGTTTTCTTTGAATACGATGGAATTTCTTGCTTTTGATTTTATTTTGACGCCGAGCTTTAGCTGCTTTATAAGTCTAAAAAAATATAATTATGAACTACATTCTTAATTGTATTTATCTATTTTTATAGTAAAATTACTTTTAATTAAATACATTGTGGTGTTTTTATATATCCAAATTTTACTGTAAATTCAATATAGTATTATAAAATATATAAATTTTGTTTTCATAGATTTAAAAATAAAATTAGATTAATTAACTTAAATTCATAATTAAATTAAGATTAAAAATTATCAAACTCATAATTAAATAAAATAATTTAAAACAACCTCTTGTGCTCGTAGTTTAGCAGCCTCTTTATTTTTTTCCAACAATTCTTCTTTAGTCAGTGCATATTCTTCTTCTTGTTTGTTTACAACTTTTTCTTCTTTTGGTGGTTCTAGTTTTTCAAATTCTTTTTGCAAATCAGACTTAATTGTACACCGTTTTGTGAATTCATACCGCGGGTCGTTTTTCATACATGCTTTGGTTAATGGAAAAGTTAAATGCCCAATTGTTCGATTCCTTGCCACAATGCCAGTCCACTTTGTAAGTTCTTTTTTTGTTTTATCAAATCCGATTGTACGTTTGATCTGCATATAGGAAAAAGAAAAAAAAAATAATTATGTTTGATTATTTATTTTTCAATCTGAGAATCGTTGATATTATAAAACTTTATAATTATAAAATACCCGGTCAGCAACAGGTTTTTCCAAAGGTTTTGGCAATGTTTTAGCTTTTGATCTTGATTTTAAAAATTCCTTCTTGATTTCTCCATGAGCAGCAGTACGATTTAAGTTTTTAGTTAAATTTATAACATTAACAATATTTCTATCTGCTATTCCACTTTTGGATAAATGGAATTCAGACACTTCAGATACTGGTTCGGTAACAACTGGTTTTTTTATCCTGTAAAACACATAGTTATTAATTTTCACTAAATTTCAGTTCTTTTTTGATTTTGTACAGATAATAAGCTGAAAGTTATACTTCAAACGGTGGTAAAAATAATTGTAAGTAATTTAAATAATAAAATGCAAAAATGTATTACTTTTTATAGTATCTTCTTTTTATACAATAGCCTAAAAATCTTTAAATTTGCATTTAATAATTTAACATTAGATATTGAAATATAGTTCTGAGATTCTAGATTTGAAGATTAAGATACTTTCAGCACTTTAAACTATAAAAATTTATTTCCTATGTATAACGTTTTTATATATTTATTACTTTCATACTCTAGCAAATGATTATAGTGAGATTTTTTTTTATTGCATTTTATTAATTACTTATTAATACAATACATTTTGTAGTAAATGTAGTAAAATTAACATTTCAAAAAAGTAGGTCATTAGAAATTCTTAAATTTAAATTGGTGTGACAATTTTGAGACATTATCAAATCATGATAAGTCTTTTGATAATGACATGATAAGTCAATTATGTAAAATTATCTAACTTTATGCACATTGTAATTGTTTTTCAGTAATTTTACCTGCATAACCTAAAAATATAATTACCTTTGTTTTAAGTCAAGTCTTTCTATATTGCTCAACAGTTTGTTATGCGTTTTAGACAATGTTTCATCAACATCGTCTAATTCTAAATCCGAATCAGCCATAATGAATTAATTTATCGTTAAACTGTAGATCATTTATACAAACACGTGTTTCTTTGACATCAACTGTCGTATAAACTGTAATAATTACACCGGTTAAACAAAAAATGCAGTAAAGTAATCCTATCAAATCATGTAGGTGGAGACATCTGCAATGAATAAATTTCATCGTTGGTCATGCAGAATTCGTTATTACCGACAAGCGTTTATAGGTCATTTAATGAACGACTTACATTGCAATTTAAAAAAATTGTGTCGAGAGAATTTTGAATAATATATAAAATTATGATACATTGCACATTTTATACAAAGATATCATTTTTAATAGTACGATATTACTTTATATCTATGCGGCAAGTACGACCTTAAAATACACGTGAGGTAAGTACTTACCGCAGTAAGTACAACTCGTGCTATAAGTTCCCTCATATCGCTTCGCTCGTGCTGTAAATACCAACTTTTCGCACTAGTGGTGTGAGTAATTATTATAGTAATATTTACTTTAATATAAATAAAAAACAATTTAGACCTGTAGCTCATAATACGTTTTTTCTTTTTTTTTCTGAAATAATTAAACATGTTTTTAAAATCTAGAAAATTTATTAATGAAGTTAGTATAATTAATGTAATTAAATAATACCATCAATCCATACATTTTAGGAACGACCAATCATTTTAATAAAATGAACAATCATTTTATTAATATTAATATAACATAATATTGATGGAGAGGTCATTTATAGATATTTTGACCTATCAAAATTTCCCATCCCTAGATGGGAAATTTAAAAAATGTTCAAAAAAATTGACCGTTGTATAAACATCGGTCTTTTTATATATTGCGAAATTCTTAACCTTGTGTTTAATTTGTTTGCATTGTAATTGCAAGACCTTTAAAGAGAGACCTTTAAAAGAAATTGATCGTTTGTCGGTTCAACTTCTTAATCATTCACAGCTTTTTCTTAGAAAGCTTCTTTTCTTTGATGATTGACCAATCACTTGAAACATCACCAATGTGAATTGCATGCAATTCTGTAACCGATGTATATACAATCTCATGGTTTGGTTAAAATTATTTTATACAAATCTTTAAAAAAAAAAAAATTAAAAAAGGTTTAGAATTTACTTATATACAACAATAAATTATTTATTACAATAAAAACATAGCATTCATTTATTAGAAAAAGATGGTTTTATCGTATCTGATCGTTTATAAAAGAATAAAAAACAATCTAATTTAATTTATTTTATTATTTATTATCAGGTCAGCTTGATTTTTGCTTCTCAACTGGGACACAATTGGCAAAGCATCGAACTGCAGAAAGCTTGCCTTCTACTATTACATCCTACAGCTTGTCTCGAAATTAAAAGGTAAGTCAATTTTTTATATTATTTTAAATCATTTGAGGTACGAAACTGGTCTATAATGTTTATTAAATCTTATATTTCTTTAATTTATGGCTCTCATAAGCCCCCCTAATAGCACATTATGTCTGTATGTAAATACCGTAATGTCTACCTTAAATATCATGCCCAGTATATCATGAGTATATTTGATGTACTGGTAATCTTCCAAGAATATTTTTATTATATTATTATATAATAAAAATATAATATTTATATATTTCTAAAACGTCCTCAGTATATTATGTGCCGTTAGGGCCACTATTTCTGTGCTTATTTGATTAATTGTAATCGTGAATCATTTCTTTTGTTTCCATCATTTATCCAAGAATTTAATCTTTAATCGATATTTTTTTTCTTTAGTCAGTTTTCCCTTTAGCTACAATTAGCCGTTCGTTTCTTTGAAACCCGGGAATCACAATTTTGTATTATATCGATATTTAAATCATAATATTAAGATATTATCATAATAATATGAATATTTGTATCAATACATAAAATTTATTATTTATGAATATGAATACCATATTCGTTGAATATTATGACCTAAAATTGAAAGCCTAGATCAAAGAACCGAACTGGCGCTGATGATTCTGCGCATCGGAAAGTCGTGTGCTCGAAAAACCATTCCTTCCTTCTACCCTTGACTTGTTTATTATCTTTTTGCTTATTTGTTTGTTTGTTTGTTTGTTTGTTTGTTTGTTTGTTTGTTTTTTTCAATTTCGTGAAACAGACATGTCGACCGTGAATAATGCGATTCGGAGGGAAATTCAAATAATGAAACAGTGCAGCATTAATTTTCCATGCGAATGTTACATTCTCGAGTAGTAAGGTTCGTTGTCTTGCGTAAACTGAGGTTTCCTCAGTCGCCTGAGGATAAGGTCAAGGAGATGAAAAAATAAAGTATATGTTCTCGCGAGTTATGGATTCGCTATTACGGCCGGCAAATTACCCTGCCAATCTTTTTTCCAAAGATACGTCCGCGGAATTGTATTTTATGTTCCACAGTGACGTGCGGTATTGTTAGTATTAACTTTTCGCGACTTACCGTAGAGTCGTAATATTTCACATTTATTTTCAATGCACGTGAAACCTTAAATTGCCGTCCTCAATTTCAGCCATTTAAAATGATACAGAAACATTCCGCTGAAACGCTGCCTCGAATCTCGCCAGTTTTCATGATTTATTATTTACATAAACGTATGCCGAGAAAATGAAGTGGTAAACTTGCCTACGACGCGTTCAATTGATAATGATCGTCGTGAATTTCGTTACGATCACTGTCAATTTATGTATGACGTCATCATTATTGCCATTTTATTTATTTTACGTCATTATTTAACAATGTTTTGCAATAATTTCTTATTTTCTTCCGTGTTTTTTGGATTTAAATATATAATTTTGTATTAAAAAATTAACTTTTACCATGACAAATTGCATTTTACAAGCAGTTTTTTTTTTTTTTTTTAATTTGTATATTACATTATGCATTTTTTGTATATGATTTTTACAATAAAGTGTTTCTACAATATTGTTCAGTGAAAACGTTATAACGAAATTGTAACTTTGATATTAAAAGTATTACAATTCTAAATTAAAAAAGAAGCTTCTGCTGCATTACTTTAATCTAAATATGTTTTTAAATTCAAATTCCGGACACGGTAATTGTATTTTTAGTATTGTTTGATTTAAAGTACTCCTTTTCCACATGAGATGTCGTTACCGGTTCGGAGGACAAAAGTTAGGAAAATATTTTTGTATCCATTGTATCGTTTATATTAGTAATTTTTGATACGTCTTTTTGTCAATTTTTTTTACTGTTTTCAAACATTTATTATTTACTATTTCAACTGATAGTTTTTGATATACATTTTTTAATTGTTGTAAATCTTTAAACAATTATTTAAATTTTCTGTAAACATATAATTTAGTGTAACTTTTGAATTTGCATTTTCTTGAAATAATCTAACCGTTCGTCAATGTTTTGTTTGTAAAACGGAGGTGTTGAACTCCAATTAGTTGATTTACGTAGGCAGTGGCCATGGTCTGGTCGATGTGCAAGAGAATATTGCAGTTTCTTAGTTCATTTGCAAAACCTAATTGAGTCGTTAGATGCAAAACAAATTGCTTGGCCTCTAACTGCGCAGAATTAACGTCGAATATTGCCAGAGTCTTGCAAACACGCGCAAACAATATTTTCCATTAGCGTGACATTTGCGCGATGCCTTATCGTCGTCGAATTGGAGCAGAACATTAATTTTGTGAATTTATTTCTACGTAAACGAAACTAACAAAACAAGTACAATCTTTTGTTTGTGTTTGAAACACTCGATGGAAAGAGAAGAATCGAATGCCGGAGGCAGCGGTGCGAGAAAGACGCCGAATAAGGCGCGACTGATCGAGGGCCGAAAAGCGTAATAAATCAAGGCTTCGATTGGACCAAAGTGATTTAAGATATAAAGGTTAAATAGTTTATAAAATACCGTATTGATTTCGATTGGTTTACAATACAAATGAAGATACGGAGCGGCGTTGTAAATTCAAGCACTCGGGGTTTCTTCGCGGTTGACGTCAAAGTTCCCAGGCCGTCGGGACGTTAAAATGTAACAACTTATTGTGCTGCGAGCATTTGCATGTGCAACAATCAATATGACATTTTAGCGCTTCGACATTTTGAGAACCCGTATGTAAAACAAAGTTATGTACCGGGAGAACGTAGGACGATATGTGTTCTTGAAGCTTGTTTGACACTTTCACCGGCCTCTCAGTATGCACATATATTTCTTCTTCCTTAAAGTGATTCCTCCGTCTTAAATTTGAGATCTCTTTTTGTCATTCCTCTTCTCGTTTAATAACGGCATTATGCTGCGCTTTAACAAACGTTTCCATTTTTGCGTATCACGTTTGTTTGTTTGTTCGTTTGTTTGTTTTCTCTGCTAATTATTAGGGAAATATTTTTCAAGGTCAAAAAATTGTTAGAAAGATAGTCAGAGAAAGGTTATAAAGAAATATTATATTTTGAAAATTTAGTACTATATATTGACAGTAAATGAATATTGTTGCAGATGGATTTTTACGTTCACAATTTATGGTATCATTTTTTAAATATCAATATATTAATATCATAAATAAATCGCGAAAATCGCAAAAAGTGAAAAGTGTAACATTTTGCAAATCCTTACATTCTTAACATCAAATTATTTTTCAACAAAACTATAAAACTCTTGTAGACGATCAGATTTTTTTTTTACTTTTTGTCAAAACTTTGAAAATTTTAGATTCATACAAGCATTCTGTTAAAAACTGTTTCATTTGGGATAGAATTAAAACGATGCTGTTAAAGTTCGTTCAGAATTGTTGTGCATTGTTTCTGAAGTGTTTCTTAACTTTGACGGTTACTTGGTCTAAATTTTTCTGAAGGTCGGCTTATTTTTAAAACGCTTTTACCAGTGAAAGTGTAAAGTCCATTAAATACAAACCAGTTCAGATCGGAAAAAGAAACGTGAAAAACACGACCGACGATACTCCGTCGGACAAAGTTGCGCTCAAAGAATCATAACCGCATTAGTTATCAATTGTTTTATTTTATTTTTTCTCACAGATAACCATTTACAATATATTTCATATATTCTTTTCATTTAGACTGAAGGTACATTAACGATATTTAAGTGTTTGATTTTTGTGTAATTACATTGATGCGCGGAATAAATATCACGAAAATCACTGCTCGACGAGTTGTCCGTTAAGTATTTCAACAAGAATCGTTCGCAGTCACGCGAGTAACGAAAAATTTCCTCACTAAATGTAATTGCGATTTCCTCAATTTGCCGGCGTCTCGAATTTCGGTCGTAAAATTAATTAATTAATTAATTAATTAAATAATTTATCCTGTAATACTAAAACCTAATAGACGTTCGTTATGCGTCTCAATTTTTTCCATGCAAAATTAACAACCTTTTAAATACAAAATATTTATATTCATTATGCATTAATTTAATCGTAATTGACATTTTAACATCTAATATTTACAATTATATGCATTATTTCACGCACATTTAAATTAATATTACTAATTTACATACATTTTTTTTTTATCACGTAAGATTATTTTGAACTTAAAAGAAGAACTGTGTTTTGAACTTTTTTGAGAAATATAATAGAATCTATTGATGTTATCGGAGTATTCGTTTTATCGAAATGAAAAAAAAAAAAATTTCGTTGAATAAAAAAAAAAAAAAAAGAAATTATGAAAAGAAGAAGATTGTCAAAGATTCTATTAAATTTTCAACTTTTCTTCGAAAATATTTAATGTCGTGCAATAACTCAATAAAACAAAGCCGATCAAAACCGATTAGCACTTTAATACACGGAATTAAAGCTGATAGCGAAAATAATAATTGTAATAAGTTTTGAATGTACTTTAACCGCGATCTCAGTGCTCCAATCGGACTGAATCGGTTTGTCTTTAAGCGGTAATATTTTCGCTAATTACATCGCACAACAATCGTACCTCCATTAGAGTCGAATATCAACTGTAAGGGAAATCTAGTTATAAGGATTGTTTGTCCGCGAAAATCACATTTATTTGATACAAATAAGATGAAAGG
This sequence comes from Aradophagus sp. ZL-2020, assembly GCA_022817685.1. Lineage (NCBI taxonomy): Eukaryota > Metazoa > Arthropoda > Insecta > Hymenoptera > Scelionidae > Aradophagus > Aradophagus sp. ZL-2020. The sequence continues at coordinate 40,125 of JABFOV010000204.1, forward strand.
TGACGACAGTTGAAAACGGTAGTGTTTAATTATTTCGAGACAACGTTTGGGTAAAGAAGTTCAATCGACTATTCGAAGACAATCTTTGGAGACGAACACTGGAAAAAGTAATCACTTATAAACCACTTAAATCGACAAGTTTAATGGTTTTAAACTACTTTTTCAAACTGCTTATTTCAAGTAATGTTAAACTACTTGTTTCTTGAAAGCTTATTAATTTAAGTAGTTTTTAAGAGAATCCTTTTTGTAGTGAACAGGGCGTGGAAACGGGATCAATTCGCAAATGTTCTCCACGCGTTATTACAGCTCGACCTTACGTATAATTATTTCTAGATTGTTAGTATTTTAGTTACACGAGTGTACGAAGTGCTGAATATTATATAAATATAACGACTCTAGACACGATAATTGAAAAAGTAATTTTTTTTTTTTCTTTTTATCGACAATCCGAACACGTACAAACACATTGCTATGTTGATTTTCATTCGGAATATTTCGCCGAGTAAACTGTACATTTCAGATAAAGTTTGTTAAGTGAAACACTTACAAAGTTTATGTTTAACCGAGATAAGCATCGCCGATTACTCAATGGCAATATTGAAATTTCAATGAAAAGGTACAATTAAAGTAAATGGATAATAACGGCGAATGAAAGTTCATTTACGATTCAATCAACATTAATATTAGAAGAAGTTAATGAAGTTGTTCGCACAATAACGAATGCGTTGAATAAGTCATTTCATTTGTCAAGCTTAATTCGTAATTCGATTCCAATTAAAAATAATGAATTGTCATTGATGGAAGGAGTTGTTGAACATTACAAGTGTCTGTTTTATCGCCGCGTCAAACGTTTAATTGTTTTATCAATTCAGTATTTTAAATTCAAGATTAATTCCACTATCGAGCAATGTACAGTACCCATATTTTTTACACGCGTTTGTGTTTAGTATATCCTTAAAAACGTATTACGGTGGGTTCTGCGAACGTCAACAATTTATAAAGAGAGCAGAGGACAATACTATTTTTGCTGCAAATTTCAAGATTGCAAGATGAATCGCTTGTTGAAATGTACAGTAGAAACTGCGAAGAGTCCCGATGCGAAGAGTCCACGCAACAACATACACTCAGAAAAATGTACCACTAAATTTTACTGTTAAAACAGTATTTGAAATGTATTAAGCATAAAAAGGGTAGTATTTAGTGTTTAAGCTCTAATTTTTACGGTTTTTAACAGTGAAATGTAGTGTTTACCCATTAAATACTACCCTTTTGATGCTAAATACATCTCAAATACTGTTTTAACAGTAAAATTTAGTGGTACATTTTTCTGAGTGTATATCCCCATATACTTGAATGACTAATACATTACACGTTGTCCCCTCCACAGCAACACGCATGCGCAGAATACAAAGCCTACTTCACACATAACCCCAATGAATTTATCAACGCAGAATATTAGGAAGTGGAGAGGGACAATGTGAAGAGTCCCGTTCCCCTGTTTCTATTACCCCTACAGCCCCATGAGCAGGACTCTTCGCATTCTCTACTGTACCTTAATTGATTTAAGCGTCACTTTCAGTAGACTTTGATGAAATCCTATTTAATTTAATTGCAAAAATTAATTTTTATTCGGTATATAAATTCTTCTTGGCCAAATATTGACGAAATTTGTTCCCTACATTGAAAAGATATTCTTGTAATATGCGTAGAAATATCATGAAGATAGACGATTTCCTGTATATTTTACAAAATTTTTCTGCAGATATCACAGGAATTTTCCATTTACCGCGCAACAGTTTAATTCCAGTCTTCGTAATCGATTATTTTCAACAACGAATGTGAAATTGAATCAAAAGAGTGCGTTTATTGACTGAGCACCCACCGTTATAGATGCACTGAGAAAACAGTTATAGTACAGTATCATATTTCTATGGCAGCGCCAACTCAGAGAAACACCTGCCGAAAATATGTCCTACACTCTATGGGAAAAATGATCTACTTTTAATGTAACCTTAAAAACAGAATTTTTTTTCATATGATGTATAATTATCGTCATATTAATAGATGTTTATTGAAATCATACTAATAGATCTTGCTTTATTATTATTTTTTGATGTGTCCCTCTGAGTTTCTTGTGCCATAAAAATAGGAAAAATGACTACATATTTTCATTCAGTGTGCATACGTAAGTTTAAGTACATCGGAATATATCGGTATCATTGATACTCAGGATGTGTGGATATGTGTGAATTATGTTATCCTCGCGTTTATTTACACGGTGGACCAGCCACCTAAGACTCTCTGGCAAGATATCCAGATTAAGTGTTGAATTTCCCAACTAGAGTGCCTTCAGTTTTCTACGCTTTTTCTGTTTAAAACAATTTTTAATATTGTCTTTCGAATGGTACTTCCGCGAAAGGGAAGCGGGCTGTTATATAATTTTGTGTGCGTTGAGAGAGCTAATTAAAAGAGTTGTGAAATTCAAAATTAACCTGAATAGTTTGACCGCAAATTCGACGAGATCAGACAACTTTTGATTAACAGTGCGTACTCGTGTATCGTATACAGAAGAAATAACATTCGCGATATTATCAACTTGTCTAAGATTTCTCAATTCGTGATTTTGAATGTGCAAGAAGTTTTCGAAGTTTTCATTAACGAATTCAAACTTGAAATATAAAAAAAAAAAAAGAATGAAAAAATGAGTTTTAAATTGGTGGATAACCAACACAGAAATTATCTTTCCGAATTGAGTACGTTATTTTATTTTCGAGTTGGGAAAAGATTATTTCAAGTAATTTGAGTTTAAATTCGTTAATAATAACAACTAATAAAAAATTCTGAATATAGTTTTTTCTTTAATTCTAACGGCTAAGTGTATTCTGACAAACTTCTTTTTCTAATGTGGGTTAAAGATAAATCGTATTTACATGCAGAAAGAAGTTTGATTACAAATACTTGAAATTTCGCTGAAAAACAATTTATATTAAATTTACGATCACCTGCAGTTTACAGATAATATTATTACAATAACAATAAGAAAAACGTATTAAACAATTGGATGATTTTAAACTGATTTATTCTAGGAATGTATAATTACAATATTATTATTAATTTTGTTCATAAATATTTTTCATCCAAGAAGTAATTTCATCATTGCAGTCTAATTAAATTTACAACTTGATTAAAATTACACGTAAATTATTCAGCCACGTGCAAATGAAAACGACTGCACTTTACAATCAAACGATTCCTGCACGTAAAACGTTGCGTCGATTTTAACCTCTGGCGAAATTTCATTCAGTCAGACTGTACTGTTTTCACATTACTTTTACTTTCGATTTTGTTTTCGCAAGGTCTTACAACCTTTCGAAAATAACACTTTTCGTCGTGCGCCAATCCGTCGAAATCTCGTTATTGTTATCCGCGTTTTTTTGTTCTCTTTTGTTCTTTTTTTTTTTTTTTTACGTTACGAGCCGGACCTGCGATCACTTTGCGTGCTGCTTTGGGAGATGTCGTTTCATGTGTAACGCGAGATGATCGCTCCTCGCGAAAGAACGCTCGCAAACCGCACATTTGAACGGCTTTGCACCCGTGTGCTTCCGATAGTGTCGCGTTAACTCGTCGCTGCGGGCGAATCTCCATTCGCATTCAGGCCACTGGCATTGGTACGGCTTTTCACCTGAAATCAAGTATACACATTGTTATATCGCCCGCGACTTGTACTAAATAGCGTGTCTTTTCTTATCACTCATGTTTACTCCATTTGCTATAAAATCAAACCTTTCATTTTAAAACATTTTTGATGTGCAAGATATTAGAAGTCGCAAAGAATGAAAAAAAAAGAACACTCTTTTTATTTACATTTCAGATACATTTCATATACTTCGGATGTCGTAGATAGAAAGAATGTTTTCACATGAGATTTTTTCCAAAGTTTTCGTCTTTGGTGAAAACATACGTTTTTTCCAAGTAATATATCAAAAGGAGTCATATCTGTATAACATTAAAATAGATTGGAAAAAAAATTGAAAATACTGTAGCAAAGTATGTATGTTGAATTTCAACCAATCATTGTATACCTAAATTAATGATAATTTAGTTGAATCAACCAAATGTTATTTGAATTAAGTAGAACTTACATCATATCGACACCCCAGACGAAGACTAGGCTATCTCAAATTTTGGTCGAAGTCTATGCCATCTCAAAATTTCCTATTTAAAAATACATGTAAAATTTTGAGATGGCGCATAGTCTTCGACAAACATTTGAGATAGCCTAGTCTTCGTCTGGAGTGTCGACATATACATGGTACTCTTAAATCTGTTTGAGAATGTAAGGCATTTATACCAATGAATCAAACAAGCATTTTCTTTAGTAAATCTGTCTAACACTTTGAAGACGCAAAGTCCTTTGGCATGAAAACCATCGTAAAAAATTGCAACACGTAATGACGAAATAATGTAAATAAGTTATAATTGATATTATTAAGACTATAATTTCACGTTCTCGACCTGTTGTATAGCTTGCCATTCGTAAACTTTTTCTCCACGTGTAAATCAGTAACACATAAGTCGGCGTTCATTAATTATTCTGATCGTTATTAATTATCAAGAGGAAAGAATAAAGAAGAGAAAAAAAGAGAGGAAGAAGAAAAAGAAGAAGAAGAGGAAAAATCGAAGCCCCGCTTTCGACCGGGCATTGCTCGTACCGAGATAAGCCGTATTAAAACGTCGCCGGCAATTTTAAGGAGCCCGTTAATTGATTTCCGTCCCAATTAAAACGATCGAAATCGCTCGATCACGTAATAAGTCACACATGGCATTAACCGTCCGGCAGATAATGATATAAATTACAATGCACGGGCCAAAGAGAGCGAAGCTGCCGGAGAAAGACACGGCGAGAGAAAAGGGAGGGAAAAAAAGGCCGGCAACAACAACAAACACGCTGATTTGTAGGATGACTTTTAAGAAGAGATTAGATTAGTAAGAGGCCGTTACTTTCTCCACAATGTAAATTGTTAATTCGTGTATAATGTTTGACATTTTTCTAATCGCGATATTTATGGACCCGGCTTATGTTATAATATACAGTCGCGCACACGTACGTTGCACACGAAGAAACGCGGCTTCCTAGCTGGCGGAATGTACGCGAAACTATCGCCGCGCGGTGCGATTGGGCAATGTACTTTACAAGTCGATAAAAACGAAATCGTGATCCTTTCCAATTGCGCTAACCTTCTTCTCATGGCGAGGCGCATGTGCCGGGAATACACCTCGGCCGGCTATCATTGCTTTCGACCAACCATTTTTTTCGCTCCTTTGTTTGCTCCCCGCTCGGCTACGGCCCCTCTTTTCCTCTCTTCTCCCATTCTTCGTCTTCGTCTTCTTTTTTTATCTCGCGTTTCAAATATCCCGCGAGTTAACAACCCAGGTAGGCATGGCAGAAATTGATATGGCTCTGGTACGGTTGTAACGCATGGCATTGGTATGGTGCTGATCAGGAAAGTTCTTCTCGTCAGGGTCATATCGATGCCACGAGTTATTTCCCTGCCGTTGTTACATCAATTTTTATTATACCGAGAGCAAAATCATCTTAAAAATTACTATTTTCAGTAGCAAGCTGGAGACGTAAGAAAAAAGTAAAACATGTCCCACTTGTGATAGTGGTGGTATTTACTACTGTACGTAGTAAATTTTGGTAATCGGAATTTAAAAATGAATATTACGTGTAGTACAAGTTGATCTAATTGTAGTAATCTTTACCAATTTAATATCAATAACCGTAAGTTCTTTATTGTCGCAAAACTACTACGCAAGATGGTAAATTTAAGTTATTTTAATTTCAGTAATTAATGCAAAATTTCTCTGAATGTAGGGAACTTAAAGCTCGTTTTGATGATAGATTTAATTAAATGGATCCAGAAAACACTTACGAATAATCGATTTGGCTTTAATTTAAGTTCACTGTGAAATTAGGAAAATAGAATCGTTGCTTTGTCAGAATGAACCGGACAAGTTTTCAATTTTTTCCCCATATTATCTAGTAACTTTTATTGACCCCAGATACACCGAATTTTATTCTCTCGCGACACGTAATCATTTTTCATCAGTGACGTGTTTAGGAAAACAGATGACAGAGCATTTGAAAACAAAACCGTGCTCAGAATTTTTAACGGCATCGGAGTGATAGTTGTCAATTGATTCAACTGAATTAAGTAATAGGTTATATGCCGTGTAAGATTAGATTAACTTAAACAAAAAGAGACGTTCATTTGAATTCGTATAAATGCTACACAACGTTTTGCTACTGAAGGTGTTAAATGACATTCTTTAGATTCCACGCAAGTGAAGATGAATACAAACTTTTTTCTTCTCTCCGTAGTTCGAAGAAATCGTGACATTTGCAAGCGTAAAAGAAACATTAATCAATTGCATTGAAATGGATTTTTGCGTGTAAATAAAAGGATTGATTCAAGAAATACACGGATAGAAGAAAAAAATGATGTTGGATTAATGAAATAATTATTCGTATCAAAATATTTACATTGTAAAAAATCGAATTAATCTTCATTAGTGAATATCCTGTTGATTTAAATTACATCTTGTCATTCTGTTGCACAAAGGAAGTTGAAAACAAATAGAGGTCCATATTTTTCATTTGTATATTACAATTAAAGTAAATAAATACATATTATTAATAAATAATATAATAATACTGAAAGAAACTTCAACAATTCACAAATATAAAATGTAATACGATAAGAGCTTGTAGGAATATTGTTCTAAAAGCTTCTTCAAAAAGATATTAGAAAAAACTGCCCCACTTCCAATGAATTATACGTTTTTGCACTTTGCACCAACGAGGTGTATACAATCGCGATTCATTTGGCCAGAATCCCTAAAAGCGATTTCCATCTCGAGCTTCTCCGTTAGGCCGGTATGATTCCGTTATCACAATCGAATAAATGAAATTACATCAGACTAACTATTGAGCCGACATCCTTCGCGAACGAAACGGTTACGTCAATGGAAACCGAACGGCGAAAAAGAAATCTCTTCCAGGTACACGCAGTGACCTTTAACTCGGCGAAAATTTCGCCACGCTCATCCCTGCCTCGCCCCGGCATTTGCAATATTAATTGCACTCGGCGAACTGTATCTTCATCTCGGCATTAAGGGGCCCTCTCTTTTCCTCGCGGGCATTTTTGCCCGCGCGATAATTTCTCACGGGGTCCACCGATCGATAAACAACCGAGCTCTCGGCGGCTTTTCGCTCACGTCAGCGCATCGCGCCGCGACGCCTAATGAACCGCGGCGGCGTTTCGCCGGCTCCTGCGTCCGTTCCCTTTTCGCCCGCCGAAAGTCGGAGGACACAATGGCTCGCGGCCGATTTTTCCTATTCCCGATTTGTCACGGCGTTTCATCGTTACCTTCCCCCCCCCCCCCCCCCCACTCTCTCTTCTCTCCAACCTCCCCGCCCCCCCCACCACCCCCCGCCCCCTTGCACCCCTTCCTTCTCACCAAAACAATCAACTGCACACAACA
>JABFOV010000205.1:0-33586 GCA_022817685.1 Aradophagus sp. ZL-2020
ATGTGTTGTACTTTATTATGCGTGTGGGGGGTGGCAGTAGAGATGCGTCTGTTGCGTGTGGGCCCACTCGTAACTTGTCTGAAGCCGTGCGAGACGCCTCCGCACTTGCCAGGCCAGTTGAGGTGCTGCCTGCCGCTACCAAGACGGTAGACATGGGTGCTGGTGGTTTTGTATCTGGTCTTCAAGGATCATGTGTTCCTCACGCGGATGGTGTGGTCGCGAGGTCAGTTTCTTTTTAGGGGCCTTTTTAGAACGAACGAGAAATGAAAGAATTTTTACTTAAAATGTAATTATTTAATCTTCTAAGGAACAAAAAACCCAATTTATAGTAATAATTTGTTTTATCATTAAAGCAAACTTTGATAATTTCCTACATATAACTTATAAGCGATTATATAAAATAAACACCTGACGATCACCCATGGTGCAACCAACTCAAATTGTCGATTCCCAATGAAACTTCTGACTTGATACAAAAATTCCTACAGCCGTTCTATTGATAAACGAAGACTCGAAATATTTGTTGAAAACCGTTGATTCATCTTCCCTAGGCCGAGTTATTTATATTACAAAGCAAGATGTGAGACGGATGACGCCGAACGGAAACGAACTATTGTCATTAGGTTGGGGTCACATCGGGCCCGGAGTTCAATGGGCGATGTAATTTCGCTTGACACTCGTAAACATCACTCGCGGCAATCGAAACCGTCGCAATGTCTAATTATGTGCCGAGCCGGGAGCTGCCGGTCTCTCGGACCAACTCGATTTCACATTATATGCCTTGGTTTTGCGATCAACAATAAAACACTCATCGATGAAAAGGATAAAAACTGTTGATGCTGGCCTTTCACTCTTGCACAATTTATCAATAATAAAAACAAAAATAACAAACTGAAAAAAAGGAAATAAAAAAAAACTTAAAAAAAAGTTCAAAAAATAAAAGTTGAAGGCTTAAAAAAGATGGAAACAAATTTGGAGTGAAAAAAAGTTGTTACCTGCAACTATGTACAATGACAGCAGACAAACGGCGATGTGAAATTGGTGAAGCAGTCTGCAGCGGGCACGCCACATTGTTCGCTTTTTTTCTTGCCGTTGTTGATGTTTTGTTGTTGTTGTTTATTTTCGTTGCTGAGCGATTGACGGCCGCTTGAGCGCGGTCACATAATAAATACGCCAAGTAGAGGGGTCGCACGCAACGATCGGCGGCGTTGCCGCGTTCGCGAGTCCACGCTGCGTCGCAGCGTCGTCTACAGGCTGCCGTGTTTTGCGGGATCAACGAGCTCGACTCGGTCGATGACGACACATCCTCGTTTTTGACAGACAAACACTGGACGAAGCGCGCGCGCGCCACGTACGCCTACGGTCATCTGTTATCAAGCGACCATTTGCAATTGGAGTAATGAGCGCCAATTGCGCGAGGCACCGCGCATGCGTCGCCCGTGCGAGGCGTGCGAAGTTGTTAGATTTCGAGGGAATTGCCATTTGTACTTCGACCAATAGAAATGCTTTACAATGCATTAGACAAGGAAAGTAACATCCTTATTCAATACTAACAAAGGTAGCAATACATGAAAGTCCTGTGCGCTTCTCGGGTAAAAAAAGAAAATTGGTACGATTGTTTTGATCACTGTTCTGATTGGTTCGAAAAGACGGCTTCAATAATGCTATAGAGATTTATAAGAATCGAAGTGGATAGATTTGAGAATTCAACGTTTGATCTTTGTCTAATGGATTAATCACTCGGGAGTCAGACAGAGAAAATTTTCTCAAAACTTGCCACATCATTTCGAGGTGTTCGCTACATTCAGACTTTGATGACGCGGTGATGGCATATGTGCAATAATTAGTGTTGTGGAATTAAGATCAGATAATGTTATTCTGAATTAAGTTGCATTCTGAAGTAAAAGTAAAAAGAAATACAAATACAAAATATAAAAAACAAATATGCGAAATGAATTTAGGGTGAAATTGTATTAATTATTTAATTTGTTAAAAGTACACAAAATACCAGTTTACTCTGTTTGTTTACTACGTCAAAATAAATTAAATTTAAAAGAAAACAGTAATTTTACACCATTAATATTGAAATTTTATTAAAAATTTTGGCAACTAAAAAAAAAAAAGAGAGAAAAACAAAGAGAAGACTTTCACAAGTCTTTAAACAAAGAAATAAGGTTATATAAAGAAGAAAAGTAGAATATATTAAATTACAGAAATAGAATAATGGGCGAGTTTAAGGAAATCTTCAATAAAATGAGCTATGGATCGGAGGAAGAGTTTCTTCAAGCTTTAGATGATTTTGTTGCTAATGTAAGTTATAATAATTAGTGTTATGCATTTTTAACCAAACATTCGAACAGTTTATATTGATTTTTCTATTTACTAACATTAATGTATATAAATTAATTTAATATTTTATTACATGAAATTAAAAAAATTAATGTAAAAATAGCGCTTGTATATTTGTAATTCATAGTACTTTTTTTTGTTGTAAAGCCTACAAGTAGAACAACATTCGAAGAACTCAAAGAAAATGATTCAAGATCATTAATATGGGACAAAATGTTTGATTATTTAAAAAATCCAAAGTATTCTTTGTACATGGAAAGTGCGTCTGTGCTTTACGGGTTCTGAGGTAAATATAAATAACATTTTCAAAAAAATTATTTATTTTATCCAAATATTTATATTATATAAATATAAATCTGTAATCCTTTCCAGCCGAGATGATACAAATTTGGATACCTTAATTACACCAGATAGGTTTAATACTTTATTGCAAAAAGCAAATCTAACAAAAAATGAAAACGGTAAAGAAACAACTGAAACAGATGTGAATGGTAAATATGACTTCTATACCTGTTTAATTTTTAAACATTTGAAAAAAAACTATATATATAAACATATTTCAATTTGAAATTGTATAAAATTTAATTTATTATGTACTTTATAATATAAATAATAAATACATATTTTTGTTTCAGTTATCATTGAAGCCTTAAAATTGATAAATAATTTATTATGCAACAGTGCAAAAGTGCGTAAAACACTAATAACAAAAACATCATGTTTGCCATCCATAATAGAGCGTATATCAACATATGATGAAAATACGCCTCATAGTTTAAAAATTTTTGATATTCGTATTATATTTATTATAACAGGATTCAATGTTTTGGCCAGACTTTTAGTAAGAAAGGATTTAAATGGAGATGATTGTCTCATTAACATATTGGACAAGATTTCTCAGAAAACAGTTATGACTGTAAGTATGAAAACTGATTAGTTTCATTTTTTATTTGTATTTCTATTATTAATTTATTATTTAATAATTATCATTTTCTTTAGAATGAAGATGCAGAAATTGTATGTGAAGTACTTAAACCTCTTTTCAATTTATACATAAGTATGGACAATTTGACAGAAGATGAAATGGAGAAATATAAAAATTTAGTTGCTGTTCTGCGAAAACTTTTGATTTGTGAAACCAAGCATAAACAACAAGATATTTGCAGGTAATTACATTATCGCCACTTTTATTTTAATTCATGAACACTTCAAACCTGAAACAAAAATGCTATTGTATTTTTCAGTAATGTTGTCAATTTGCTGACTGTTATTCCAAGTGACTGTTATTCAAATATCACTGTACCAGCTGTTGAAAAAACAGAATATGTGTATAATGGTTTAGACATGAGAGCAGTGTCAAGGATACTAGAATTTTTAGACAAAATGTTGGATTGTACTACTGAATTGGTAGAACACTTATCTCCGGTGATTGCTGCTTTACTTAAAATATCAAAAAGTGAAAGATTTATAAGGAAATATCTTAGGCTGCAGGTAATTACATACTTTCAATATAATTGAAAAATCGTTTTTATTAAGTTTCATTATTCAATAGCTAAATAGTTGAAATTTATTCTATTTTAAAACTCGAAGAAAATAACAATACTTTTTTATATTATAGATTTTACCGCCATTGAAAGATGTCATGAATCGACCAGAAGAAGGTACTACGATTCGAGCTAAATTGTGTAAATTGTTAACGACTCCGTTGACGCCTTTACGAGATCTTGTGGCAGAATTCCTGTTTGTTTTGTGTAAAGAAAATGGTAACGATTTTATTTATACTCATATAAAACCTTCTTTAATATAAACTTATATTTAAATAACCAAAATTTAATTTCAATTTTATTTACACAGTTGGTCGTATGATAAAGTATACTGGCTATGGTAACGCGGCTGGAATGTTTGCTAACAAAGGTCTTTTGGGAAAAAGTTCTCAGAAAACTGACTATTCGTCTGATTCTGAAGACAGCGATACAGAAGAATATAGAAAATACAAAGAACAGTAAGATTATTGGTCACGGTCATGTATTATTCACCTATGTATATGTAAGTTTAATTACGTGAAAATTTACAATAATTTTCAGGATCAATCCAGTGACAGGTTGTTATGAAGGTCCTAAATCTGATCCTTTTGTTGGAATGACTGAAGAACAGAAAGAATATGAAGCTCTGAAACTTGTACGACACATCGATAAACTCACGAGGTTAATATTTTCTGAATATATTAATATATTTTTAATCACTTTTCATTTCAACAAATATTTTTCATAGATCCTTACAGTTACTTATAAAATTTAATTTGGATTGTAATTTGTGTTGACAATTAAATAAATTGAAAAATTAATTGTTTATAATAATAAATATTAATTAACGTGAAAGTTATTTTATTTAATTTTTTTGTTTTTTTTTTTTTAAGGCAAGGAGTAGTGCAACCATGCAGAATTGGTGCAGATGGAAAACCTGTTCCTATAGAACATGTTTTAGAATTGCAAGAAGAACTTCAAAAGCAGCAAATAAAGCAGGATAGCGATTCTGATTAATGATGGGTGCAATAAATAATATCTTTAAGTAATTTAAAGTTAGCCTGATTGATCAATTTTTATTTCATCAAACAATAAGTTGTAAAGTATTTTGATTGAAGTGTGTAGATATCCGTAAATGATAATGTTTGTATCATTATTAGCATTTGAGAACACATTTACCATAGATTTTTTAATCATATTATTTGTACATTTCTATATTTTGCATTCATACGTAATTTAATTTATACTGAATATAATTTAAAACTGCCATACATTATAATGAATGATGAAATAAGTATAATCAAAATAATTATTTTCTTGTTTACGCAATAGTAAATCTGATAACTTTTGAATTGTATATACAAATGTATTTAATTACAACTGTTCAATGAAAAAACATGAATTGCTAATAATAATTTTATTGGTATTTGCATTCCAGTCCTACATTTTTTAAATCCTGAATGCTTTATGTATACATTTTATAGTTGTAATTTTTCTATTAAATTCAATATAATTATTTGCAATTTTAATTATGATATGATATTTACGTCATAACAAATATGACGACAAGAGACCCAGTCAACATTGAATGTGTATTCACTGTGAGTTAATTGTGAAAGTGAATTTACTGTGAGTTAATTGTGAAATTCAATGTTGACTGGGGAATAACAGTAAGGATAAAAAAATGAATCAAATAGATGAGTTTTTTAATTGATTAATATATTTTGATCAGGAGTTGTAAAAAATTTTTTTTTAAATAATAGATCATGTAGTTTCAACTTTACTTAAACCAAATTATAAAAATATACAAATGTCGGATTCCAAATAAAATAGAATAGGATGAAAGATTAAGATAAGCATGTTTTATTTGCTTCTTTATTAGAAATTTATCTCAAATGATTGATCCAAAAATAGTATCTTTTAATTTTAATTAATATATGAAGAGTAAATGTAAATAATGCAGAACTTGGATTCTACAGCGACTTTCTTAATATCCTATATAAATTAAAAGCAGTTTTGTTCTCAGATATAAAATATGGAACAACATTACATATTATATATGTGTTAAATCGAACAGTTGTTAATCATAAGCTAAGAATAAATAAATATATAATTGTAATACAAATAAAAAAAACACTTATTATTAATAATTGCCGTTAAAATTGAATTGGAACGTTCACTTAATTTTTCTTGTATCCGAATTTTGAAGAAGTATTTGTTTGGGTTGACAGTATTGGCGATTTTAGTGCAGTTGATTTGCCACTGGTACTAGTATTTCGAACAATACTGTTGGCAATTCCAATGTCCGATACACGTTTCCTAGGAGTTGAAATTGATCGTTCATTTAGACTGACAATACTTTTCCTTTTTTCTGCACTGGATTTCGGGGAATTGATTGGTCTTCCCTTTTGGGATAGAGTTGAAGGTTTTAAAGTACTAAGGCTGTTTCTGTTGGCTGGCGTTTTTGAAGTATTAAGGCTGCTTTTATTCAATGGCGTGGTGCTCACCCTGGATGATATTCCTATACTTTTGCGGGTACTAGATTTTTGATCTTTGATCATTGTTGAGGATCTGGATAAGCCTTGCGAAGATGTTGATCCCGGCCGATAGGTATTCCTTTTTATTGAATTTGTTGTATAACTTTTAGTTAAAATCTTTGACCTTTGGAAGCTCTCATCTAATTGTTAACATAACAAATGCAGAACGAAATTATATAATCCCATTTATTACAACAAACAGTATTCTGATATTATCTATATTACATACACTAAAGACACATTTTGATATTTACCATTTAATGACAATTGGCTAGAAGACGTAGGCCTTTCCATGTAATTCTTTATAACTGTTTCAGTATCTTTCAAATTAGTTAAAACTTTCTCAATATCTTTTAAATTCGTTAAAACATATTGTAAAATAGTTTGATCCGAACCCCGAAAAGAAAGCCGTTCTAATGAGCCAGATAAATTGGAATAAACAATTTCAGGTATTTTAGAATCTGGGTTCACTGACTCTATTGGTTCTACATCATATGTGTCTTGGCGGATAGGTAATCGTGTTTTTGATGAATCCGATGCAGAGCTTAAGCTAGAGCTCGAAATAGTGTAACTTTCATTTAAAGGTTTTCGTATACTTGAATTACTCACCTGTAAAAGGAAAACGGAGTATTATTTTATACGTCAGGTTATTATTACAATAGTTTAATAGTTATATAAATAATTTACATCTTAAATTATTATAATTTACAGAAAGATCTAACGAAACATCAGGGGTTGTTTAAAAGCAGTTATTACCAAATCAGAAAGTTTGTAATTAGCTGGAAGTGATGGTCTAACGTTAACTGTAATTTCCGGCTGAGTAGAACTGCGGGTCATTGTTTGACCCTGATCTTTTTGATCGCTATGCATCATAGCCGAACATACACTGGAACTGCTCATGTTTGGGTCGAAAGTATTCTTTTCTTCGATGACTTCGAAAAGACTTTGACAGATGGTCTGCAGGATAAAGTTTTTTTCTTTGCTTATGTCAGGCAATAAGGTACTTCCCGTTTCTTCTATTTTATTAACATTCTACAAATTTGAAAACAATTTTAATCAACTTATGTAATGTGTACCATAAATGATGTGTTACAATTTTTTCAACTATTCATCAAGGTAATTTAAATTATAAGACAAAAAAACTTACATTCCCGGTTACGCTCCAAAACGATCCATTCTGCTTTTCAGGATTAGGGCATTGGCAGTTGACATCATTTGTTTTTAAAATAGCTTGCATATCCGAAGATCCACATTGTAAAGTGATTTTGATAGTGTTTTTCTCTATTTCTTCCGTGTTCTCGATATCTTGTTTGTCAAATTTTTCCAAGTAAAATCCAATAGCTTTCAAAAGGCAAACAATAGTGGAAATGTCTGGTTTTATTGCAGGCTGCAACTAAAATGCGTTTAAATTATTTGAACTTGAAATATTTAGCGCGAGAATTCATTCCGCCGTATCTTTGTTCAGGATTTTATTTCTTTGTCACTCACTGCCCGGCATATTCTGATAAGGAAAGTTCTTAAACCAACTACTTTGTATTTTTTTATACAAGAATTGTTACTTTTCAAATACATTAAAAAATGTTTTCAGTGAAACGAGCTTTGTTATCAACTTTACGGTAAATACATTTTTCAATCTCCAGTTTGATCAACGTTAAATATATTTTATCAAGATTAATCTCTAACCTACAAACGTTTTTATAGTGATTTGCAATAAACTGTTAATTTGATTGTGAATTATTAATTATAATCTTTAAAAAAATTAAAACAACATTTACTTCAAGTAATGTTACTGTTGATAAAGAAATATCAATTGTTACAATAATGATTTACGAAAGCGGAAGGAAATTTATAAATTTCAAAATCTCTTTATACGAAATGATATTTAAAACGATATTGTTTATTAAAAACTCTGTTTTTATTTCCAAATTTACTGACTGTAATACGAATATTGAATTATAAAAAAAATTTAACTGATAAAAGTGTGCACACATTAATTTATAATCACTAATGCTTTTTAAAGAAATCACTTGAAAATCTATCATAGTGATATTTATATTGCATATTGAAAATTTATTATTGAAACATTTTGTTGCATACAATTTGATTTTCACGTCAATTATAAAACTATTATTCTGATTTTAGAAATAATGGAGCAGCCTTCAGATCAAAACACACTCTTCCTGAATTGCCTTATGATTATAAAGCCTTAGAACCAATTATTTGTGCTGAAATTATGAACTTGCATCACTGCAAGCATCATGCGACTTATGTCAATAACTTAAATGTTGCTGAGGAGAAAATGCAAGAGGCTGTAGCAAAAGGAGACGTTAATGCACAGATTGCACTTGCTCCTGCAATTAAATTTAATGGAGGTGGACATCTCAATCATTCTATCTTTTGGAAAAATTTATCTCCAAATGGTGGAAAACCAGACTGTTAGTATATAATTTTCAAATTATAAAATAATTTTGTAACAGATACAAGTAAGCAAATATAATATATATTTTTCAGCTGCTTTGGTACAACAAATAGAAAAAGATTTTTCCAGCTTTGAAGAATTCAAGAAAAGATTATCTGAATCAACAGTGGCCATCCAAGGCTCTGGATGGGGATGGTTGGGGTACAATCAGAAGGATAAAAAGTTACAAATAGCGACTTGCGCTAATCAGGATCCTCTTCAAGCAACAACTGGCTTAATACCACTATTTGGAATTGACGTTTGGGAACATGCTTACTATTTGCAGTACAAAAACGTTCGACCTGATTATGTAAAAGCGATCTTTGATATCGCTAATTGGAATGACATCAATGCACGTTTCAAACAAGCTGCTGGTTGTTAAGAGATAAAAAGGATTAAGAATGAGTGAACCACAATTGAATAAGAACGTCATTTTTATGTTGTTGCTTATAATATGTTTCTGCATTTTAGAATTATTTATATGAATAATTAGAGTATTTTTTGTTAATCATTACAAGGATAACTTGTACTTAGTCGTTCTAAATAATCGTGTTATCTATAAGATTTGTACTATATAAGTAAATAAATAATTTAATTTTTACATTTAAAATTAGAAAATTAGATATTGACAATCTGTATTCCTAAAGTATCTTCCCATATCCAATTTATATTTATTTTATTTTAATTTAAATAATGTAATTCAGTTTTAATTATAATGTTAAACGAAAATTTTGTATAGTTATCTATATTTTAAGTTTTTTAGCGAACGTCAAATGTTACTCCACCATACAAATAATACACCATCTACAATGATAATTTGGAAAAATCTATATAATTAGAATTTTTCAATAATATAATGATAGTATGTTAAATGTATAGCGTATTTTAAATGTTTGTTAATAAACAGAAATTGAATTTTAGATAAACCTTATAAATTTTTTCTATCACTTTAACTAAGAGTGAAAAGACAACATTAATAGGAAATTTAGGATTTAAGGTTTCTCTCACAACTTTTTTTTTACATTCATAAAAAAAAGTTATAAGTTTTAAATACAATATTTATGATATTTCTTTTCCATTTTCCATTAGAATGAGCAACGAATTGAATCAGAGAGCAAAATTTACTTGTGATAGGACGTCTTAAATAGATTGAATGGTTGGTACGTTGAAACAGCTTACAAAGTGAGTCAATAATGACTTTTACTTGGACAGAAGGAACGGTGGATCGGAAATTAGTATGGCTCGTTGCTTCAGCTGTTTTATTTCCTGTCGTCGAATATCTGGTGAGTCAAAGGTTTCGTTGTGTTTGTATGATAATTTTGAAGTTTCGTGACCACGTTTTTATCTGTCAGTTAGGTGGTAAAAATGTACCCAAAGTACAGAATATAAAATGATTGTTTTTATTCTCGGAGGTTCAGCAACGTTTGACAGATTATTTATTCGAATTGTCATCAAAGTAAGATAATATATTAGCTATTGATTGATGATTCATTCATAAATATGGGTTTTTGCAAGTTACAGTCTTAAACTTATTTTAACAAATACGATTGCTAAGTTTTATTTTTGGATCATTTTACGAAGTGTCAATAATGTAAGACATAGGACAAAATATGTTATAATAAATCTCTTATTTAATGAGACTTATTAACCTAAGTAGATAAAAAATATACATATATATTAGACACTCATTAGAGACAATCTCAAATAATCTGTTAATATTAATAAATTAATTAAGTTTTATCTATTATTTATGCAGATGATAATAGTGACAGTTACAAAAGTTACTTTCTAATTCTTAATCTGTTACAAATATCGCCTATTTTATTGTAAAATGATTGTAATTCTGTTTTTATTACCCATAATTTGACAGTCCACTTTTTTCATCACATGAGATTAAATGTAAAGAAAGAAAAAAAATTATACAGTTTTATTATACAAGATGAAATTTAAAATATTCTTTGTAACTAAAAATGTCATTATCTAGATAAAACTTTTTTGTAACAACTAATAATATATTTAGAAAGGCATTTAACAGTTTACTCAAACATAATAGTGTGGGTGTCTCAGACATCAGAACTTAATTTACTTGTTAATAAATCTCTAATAATTTTTATTATCATTATCGTTTTATTTTGTGTATGATTTTAAACAAATTTGATAACCGTATGTTTTAAATAGTTTAATGTGTATATTTCTGAGAATGAATTGATTGGCATTTTGATTGACAAAAATTATCAGCTGTGTCTGATGTATTCCTAAAAATATACCTTTTACATAATTAGACCTTTCACAGGATTTTTTACAACATACCAATACAATTTATTTGTAATAATATTTACGTACAAATACAAGCATATTGTTTTCAATTTTTCATATAAAGTCTTAATTTTTTCAATTAAAGCACACAGCTTGGAGTTTTCGATGCAGTGAAAAATTTATTATGTTGTATTTCATTTCTTTTGTATATATATATATATATAAATTTGAAATCGATCACAACTTCAAAGACAAATATAAAATTAAATCAGTTTTTTCTGCATTATCTAAATAATTGTAACATATTTGAAAATATGTTATACGTGTATTTAAAGTGTTTTATATAAAATATATAATATGTAATAAAAAAGTTTTTTATTTGGACAAAATACAAAAATACAAAGTCTATTTGAACAAAATTCAGTCGGATTAAAAATTTTGGTCCATAATGACAATAAATATTGGACGTTAATAGAAAATAATTTATGATTTGAAATAAAGAGGAATACTTTTACTTACAGGAACTTTCGTATTAACTTTCTTCCAAATTGATAAAAGAAGTTTATTTCTTTCAAATTCAACTTGATCAAATGTCGAAGACATTTTCCTAGTAATTGTCAACAACACGGAGCAGCTCTTACAATCAGCAATAAAGTGAATACAATAATTTCTGGAGTTAATATTTTAGTCGAGTGTAACGGTTCTTAGAGTTTGTATGAGACTGGCATCATAATATTTTTATTCGCCGGAACTCTAAATGATGCCGAATTCGGCCTCATGTTGAAGTTAATGTGTACAAAGAATACTTTAAATGACAACGTTTTTATATAATATCAAATAATCGAAAATTATTTTTTATCTATAGAAATAATTAATGATTTGAAATATTTTTTTAATGTGAATTTCGTTTAAATTGATGCTAAGATTAATGTCGTTAACGCTGGTTTTGAGCGGTGTCAAATAAATCAAAACTATTCTCTCTTTTTATTTAATCAGCACGAATCGTTTGTGTTCATCAGTAAAATGAAAAAATAAAAATTTTTGATACGAATATGCTCATTATCGACTTTTGAATGTCTTTCTTTATTTTGCATGTTATATCAATGCGTGATTTTTGAATAATTAAAATTTTAAATAATTTTCTACATGCGTGTTACAATAATTTTGAGATGCGTCACTATGAAATCGGTGTGTGATAATATTATGATATCACAATGAAATTCTGTGACATTTTCGATTTGATTAATAATTTAGTTTGCAAACAGGGTTCCCGACCGTCCATTTACGCTGTGAAAAATATAGATTCATAAAGTTAATTCACTAATTGATTATCAACTGCATATCACAAATGTCAATGCAATATTTTAGCTATAATAAATGACTCAAAATTTACCTCAAAAATTTGGCTAGGTATTGTCTTATTTCTTGAAGTCATAACATTGCAAGAATATTCATACTATACATGCACACTATACTATTGCACTTTATGAAATCATATGTTTTTTTGTGTACAAATGTTTTATTTTATTAATAAATTAACTTTATTCTTATTAAACCTTAAAACTTTTTAATTTTACGATTATATATACAATTTTATGAAATGAACATACTACAATACGTTAACTTGATTATGTGAAATCGATCGCTTCACATGGAATGGACATATTAATAGCAACATATTCGATTCGATGACAATACATTTCAATTACAAGATTCGTTTGTATGGTAAAATGGGCAATACGGTTTTTGCGTAAAGCCCATTATACAATTTAATTTTAAATTAAACTACGTTAAATAGTGTTTTTCACCGCGCTATGGCTTACAGTCGAATGTATTGTCTTTGCATGTTTTCAGTTGCAATATGAATGCAAAATAAGAAGGGTGGAATTACTACGTTATCGCGTCACGAAACATTCTCAATGTATTGTATTGAAATATTTCGACCATCTTATGGCAGTAGAGACTTTCCTATTTCATCTTCCTTGATACGAAATGTATAAGTTTAAAAAATTTACCAGGAAACGAAAAAGTATATTGGGTACTAAAGGTTTTGAAAGTGGGAATCCTCAGGGGCAAGGTAGCAATGCGAGCTGAAAAGGAAAATTGCACTTCTAAAAGATACAATAAAAAACAGGTTTTCTGTAAGAGTTTTTGCAGAAACATTGAAAAGTAGTACTTTGATGACCGGAAGCATAATAATCAATAGGAAGTAATCAAAATTTTTTTGTGTCTTCATTTTGAAATTGCTCATCTCTGATTGAAAGTACAGAAACGCTTATACCAGTTACAAATACTTGAATTAAAAATACTCCAACTTTGATTTTTATTCGGAAGTATCACATCTCAAAATCAGTGATACAAATGATACTTATGCCAGGCGAAAGCTTCATAATTGTTCATATTTTTTTGGAAAATTAGCTTCTTGTTTATAATTGTATTTATTATTTTATTAAGTTAATAATTTTATTTGATTAAGATAAGATTAAGGTAATCGATTCCTTGATGTCGATAAGAATATATATTTAATTATTCGTAAAAAATTTGGTATCAAAATTATATTACAAAAAAAAAAGGATAAAACTACAATAAATCAAAACGAATATATTGGACGGTAATCCGAAGAAATGTGTATCAAGATTATGAAAATACTCCTTTAGTTATACACACATTTTACTACCGTGAAGAGGAATTATTGTTTTAATCTTATGAAAAATATCTAATGTTTGTATTCAAGTATAAGTTGTTTATTTATCTCAATTAATTTTAAACAAATTTTGCTCAGTTCTTAATTGTTTACCTGATTTCCCATTTTATGAAAACATGATAGGAAAAAATAAAAAATTTGAATGCATCTTTGAAATCGCTAATGAGATATTTAGAATTTAAACACATGTCTTACGTAAATGTTGCCCCGAATTTCGACTTTTCCACTTGCCGAACACTTGTCTTTTAAATAGAAGAGAAACGTGAAAAAAGTAAGAAACGAAGCGACTTCTTTTAAAATACAAGTTTACATTTCTGAGGTATTACATCAAAGTCTGTATTAAACGGTGAAAATAAAACTAACATTTCAAGTGCCGAAATCACCAATATTCGGCTTACACAAAGCACTACCTTGTTACGTGAGTCGAATAATTGCTCGACTAGTTTAATAAATCCCCCGGGAAGCGATGTTGCCGCAAAAATTGTAGTTACGGTTATTAGACGACAAGGTATTACATCGTCAATAAAAGTACAATTACTCCAGCAGCGTGGCAGAAGAGAATAATATCAAAGCAATAACAGACGACGCGTTACATTGTACTGCTATACTTTTATACAATTTAATTTTATACAATTAAATTTTTTTGCGGAAACATTAAAACACAAATTATTGATAAAGAATGTAGCACTTTAATTTCTTTTTTTCCCCCTTTTTATTCACAGCCCAGTCTGCTCATTCGATGGCCAATTCTTCAAACGTCCTGACTAGTTCTCAAAATTAATCTCACGTTACGTGAGCCAAAAGCAATAAAACTTATCAAAATTTGTTTTCAGTCAAACTGTTCAGATTAAGCAAAGCTTCACATTATTGATCTCATTTTCATCGCTCTTTGACGCTATTGCATTCCTCGACTTCATCGCAATTTCTCTCGCTTCTTCCATTGTAATTTCGAAAGCCCAAATCCTGCATCATTATCAAAAATGAAAAAAAAAAGAAAGAAGGGGAAAAAAATGAAACGAGGAAGCGATGAAAACGAAAACAAAAACAAACGCAAAAGTGGCGGGGAGTTGGCGACGTCTTTCCCGACATGGGTGCCTTCTTTATTGATTGGCAGAAGGAATTGGCCGGCGCCGCCCGCGTCGCATTGGTCGATCGCTTAACACGGTGACGTCACGCGGCTATTTCGCTATTGATTTTCTGCGCAAGCCGCGCAGCTATTGGCGAGATATTTCGTCGAGGTTACGCGGCTGCTTCGTCACGTGATTTCCGAACCAAGCTCCAGCCGCCATTTTGCAGCCTCGCAGCCATCTCAGATGGCCACGTTATCTACATCACCCCCGTCAGATAACCGCGTCGTCGATGACTCGTCTTTCGCGATAGATCAATCATCTTCGACATTTCGGCACTCGACTTTTGACCCTGCAAACCAACTTTGCCGACAATTGCTTAAAACAAGATTATGTTCCATTATCTAGATATCCGGATAGGAAAACCATCGGTCCGAAATGTTTCTCGCACGAACCTCTTTTCAAAGTCGGATCGTACAAACAAATAAAAGAAAAATAATAATTTTCAAGGATCTTTCACCCAAGAAATTGATATTTTCATCGTTAATCCCGTTCGCTCAGCGTCTGAAATCAATGACAGCGAGCTAAGTAGCGGCATCCGAATCGGAGTAAAAGCGCGTTTCGTTGAGCCTCGCATTCGCGTGTTCTTGCAATAGCTGATTTCCCCGACTTTCCCTGGCGCACCGGTACTCGCACGCGAGCGAACGGGGTGAAAAAAAAGTATCTAGATCAATTGCCGAGAGCTTTTTGCGGGCTCCCGTGAACTCGGTCTCGCTGGAGTTAGCCGCGAGAGGCGCGCCAGTCGGAGCGGTCCTCGCATTTCACCCCAAACTGACGTCGAGTCACGGTCTGAGGGCGGACATGTCATAATGTCCGCGGTCGCGCTTTCACCAGCGACGCACACGGCGTTTTGACACGTCGCTCACGGGCCCTTTTTCGCGCGCGACGCGCCCTTTTCCGCCTGTTCGCAGTTCAGTGCAGTGCCCCAGTGAACCCGCGCTCCCCGGGACTTTCAATCCAACGCACCAACACCGTCTTGGTAAGATATCTTTTTGGTATCGTACTGCGTCTCGGTGATACCGAAAGAGCGATTCAGATTGTATGTCATTTGCGTTTGGGCTCGGAAGCAAAATAAATTTGAATAACTTTGCGCAATGATTATGCAGCGGTTATTAGGGAAATTCATTTCGAATGTATGGCATATTTTGTGCGGCCATTATTTCGTAAGTGACGTCTCTTTCCTTAAGTTTTGTGGGAAATACGGTACAAAAAGAAGTGTCCCATTATGAGACATCCTTCATGTCAAGATGGCAACATTTTTTCAATCTTCATCGTTGGAATGAGACACTTGTACCTGGTACCATTTTTGTCTACTTTGGTGTAACATACGTTTTGAAGTTGAAGGAAGTAACTCTGAGGAGTAGATGTGCTATTTTCAGTTTCAATAGCATTGTATATTGACGAACCATCTTTTGTTTCAGTGTAGTGATTGTTACAGGTATAAAAGACCTGCGTAACTTCCTTGCACGATTACATTTGGTTAATTATTTTACCAATGTATGAAGAGTTGACAGTGAATGAAGAAAAGGTGTGAGAAAACGTCGACTTTCTTTCTTCGGTTGTGTAAAAAAATGACATATTTTTTTCGATAATCCGTCAAGGCGAAAAGAACAGTCCGTCGAGTGCATTTGCTATTGATCATCGCGAGCGCTGAAATGACAGTTCCCTGGCACTTGTCTGATTTGGAATTCAACGTCACGTGTAACATTAGAACAATGATTTTTGTGATTTTGCGAGAAATAAAGTAAGAAAATTACCGACATGATTTACGTGTTGGGTTTACGATCGTTGAATAATTGAAGAGGTCGGTGCAATTTCGCCGTAATGCTTACGGAGACTTCATGTATAAAAGGGCAACATTTAATGTTCAAGCCGTGAAATGTGTTTTTTTTTGTTGTATTTGATTGTGACGTCATTTTTTTCGGATCATAAAGCCATATTTTCTGATAATTTCATGATCGAGTTGATCTTTTTCAGTGACTAAGTAAAGCCGTTACAAATTCTACTCTACTATACTATTCTACTATTCTCATTGTTGTCATAAAAGTGACGAGAATGTAAATTTAACTGTATTGTTTTATAATATTACAGGAAAAAATAATATTTTATTTGATGATAAATTTTGTTTCTTTTTTTAATTTTCACGGTTGCGAAGAGAAGAAGTAATACGAATTGAAACATTCAGATATGTTTAATTAAAGCGGTATTTCTTTAAAAAATGTATTGTAAAGAATTAATTTCTGCAATGTTCATTATAGATACAATCATTATTTGAAAACTGTGCCAACAGTTTCATCTTATCGTTCGATGTACATGCTTAGCCAATTTCATAAGTTAAGTTTTAATTTTCACTCTAATGAAAACATTTCAGCATAAATGATATTGCTTTTCATTCCCAAGGGTAAACATGAGCAGGAAATCGAGAAAATTATTTCAATGTAGAACGTGCAACGTAATACGCGAGAGTGTTTTGTTATTCACAATAGCGTAGAGAACTACTATTTCATATTGCACGGGAAAGAGAAGCGAAGTACTTTACTGGAAAAAGTGTACATGAATGTATTTTAGAAGTGAAGTTGGTAAACGTGAACTCTTGAACCAGGGGACTGTTTGGAAAATATACTTTAAGCAGCATTTTAATTGGAAAGTTTATATCCACTGTTAAGACTCTAAAAGAAATTGTTCAAAAGTAATATTCTTATCAGAAAAAGGTATCAAATAATTTATCAGGAATATTCTAGGAATTTCGTGGTGCTTTTAGAATATTTCAGAAATGCTGCGTAACATTTCTAAAACAATATACTATAAAGTTAGGTAGTGAAGGTAAAATGCCTACCACTGTATTTAAGAAGCATACTTTGAATAATTAAATTTCCCTATTTAACATTAAATTAATATTGAAAATTAAAATTAATCACCTGTTGATGTTTCCCTTCGCTGAAATATTGTTTACCCAAATTTATCCTAGTATTGAATTCTATACGTTTCTTTTCTTTTTTTCATTCGGCTACTTGAATGAAATTGATATGTTTCATTGATCAGATTGACGTACATTATTGTTTAATATCTGATTCTGAACGTAGCAGTTCCAACCAAAATGTCCATTTGTTTCTTAATGTTTAAAATTATTAAATATAGTTGCCAGAATTATTTTTCTGCCAGAGTAGCTTTTACTGAAAACTAAATAACAAAGTTTATAATATCCGAACCGATTAATCATTTTGATGATTATTAATGACGCGTTGAAAGAAAACTTGCATTATACTGTTACAAACTTATTGAATAATTATGAATGCACAACTGCGATAAAAAAGGGACGACTACGTCATTGAGCCGGGGTAAAAAGGCAGCGCGTTTGTTGGCATGCGTCAATGAAGAAAGCAAGCAGTCGCCGTCGTAATCGGACTCGCAACCCCTTCTCTCGCTTGTTTTCGTGCATTTATCGCTCGAGTGGGTGTAGCCATGAAAACACTCGGTCAATGGTTTTCGATGTCTTAGAGCGTGAAACATGATTTGCAATGGGCGAGAATGCGTCGGTGTCGCAGCATTTTCACCCTCGTGTAACAACGTTTACTGAAACGTTGCGGGTTGAGAGATCACGGCTGATTTTAGGCCAACGTGGTTGTTGTTACGTAAGAGATGTGTCGACCGTATTTTATTTTTTGAGACCTGTTCATTACGACTTCATATATTCAAGTAACAAACAAAAGTTCCTCAGGACTTGTTGCGATAAAAAGCTCGTGTTGTAACTTGAATAAAAATATTTCTTGGTTTACATAGTAAATCTATAATATCAATAGGTGATTGATTTTTTGAAAATATATGCTATTTTCCGGTATCACTTTTATCGGCGATTGCGATGCTTAGTGCGACTTCACATGCTATTATCACGTAAACATCTATCGAAGAAAAAAATAAATATTATATTGAGAGAAACACGCAAGCTGTTTTATATTTATATATATATTATTTAAATTGGAGAAAAAGATTTTAGTAGTATTTTGAGAAATACGTAAGGATTCATTTTGTAGTTTTAGAAACAAAAAGAATAATCTTATTTGATAATTTTGTTTGAAAGTCGTACCTTCTCGTAAATCCGTATAGGAAGAAATATTTGGACATCATAGATACACGTCTGCCGTAGACGTAAAATGCGATACGTCTACTCGCTGTATAGATATGACCAAGACGAGGAAATACAGTACTAAAGTGAATAATGCTTACGCCTATCAGAGGCACAACCTATAACATGTAATCATGTTCTTCAGAGGCAAATATTTATAACACATGTCATTTCTTTCATACTTTTTGGAGTTTAAAATAATATTGAAAAGGAAAGAGTAAAAATCGACCTTATTTCCAATCGACTGACGTAATTTTCAAATTAATATAATGTACATAGCTTCTATGCATAAGACGAATAGGCTCTTATTTTTATTATATAAAATATACATATATATTGTATGGAACATCTGTATATGTATGTCGTTTAAAAAATTCCTTCAAACATTTAATGTTACGAAAGCTTCAATGGGAAATCGATTTCTTATTGCTTTTACCCGTATGAATATTCTATTTACAAGGCATTGCGTAATTTTAAAAGGCGGAAGAAATATGTTGTGGTGAATATTTCAATTAAGCTTCAAGCTAAATACTTTTCCTAACTTAAACATAAGTGAAATTAAAATGATTAATTTTGTGTAAATAGCATGGATGTATAGTTTTAACAAATTAGGAAATTTTAATTAAAATATACTTTTTATATTTTAAAAACAATACAATGCTTAACAATGACATACTGCTTTGTGCAGCAAAAATTAATTAGAATCCCATATATTCTTTTATTTTCTTTTTTTTTTTTTTTTAAGTCAAAGTCGCAGAGAAGAAGTGCATTCTGTTAGTCAACAAAATCAGCAAAGCTATCTTTGCTGATAATTTCTGACTTTCAAATACCATACTATTTCTTTCAGGGACTTCATTCCTCACGCAATTATATTTCGCTCATTTTCCGTCCGCGCCGTAACAATTGCACTTATTCATAATAATAAGGGGAACTTTCAATGATTTGATATTCTTTTGTTTCGTTGAAAGAGAAGTTTTTTACGTGCAACTATGCAAGTGTCACAATTTTAGATTCTTTCACGGAGAGCAGATGAATCGCAACTTTTAATCCGCGAATCGCGCGTAGCAAAAAAGCAATATTTTCACATTTCGTGCCTAAATATGGATGACATGCTACTATTGAAGAGAATAAAGGAATGGTTTTTGTATTTTTTTGAAGTTGAATAATTGATCTTCGCAAAAGTATGCATGACTGCCTGAAAAGTTTTATTACTACTTAAATACTGCTTCAATGAAGTTATTGAACACAGTGATAAAATTGCAGACTTCGCCATTAAAATTTATGGTCCGAAATCGTATCATACGTTATAAGCTGATTACTTTATGATTTGTTGTTTTCTCTACTTTACTATAGATAAAAAGATGTAATTAATTTAATCAAACATTAATGAAGTTTTTTAATTGTTCTAGAAATATAAAGTCATCATAGAGAGCTAGTGACAAAAAGCATCCAAGATGTCGTCAGTGAAGGTGGCGGTTCGGGTTCGTCCCTTCAACAACAGGGAGATCACCCGTGAAGCACAATGTATTATTGAGATGAACGGAAACACTACCTGTGAGTACTTTTATCGAATATTCATCGTTCCAGCTGCAGAAAGCACAACGCTCTGCGCGCACCGTTCGCCTCTTTCATGCCATACTTCATCATTAATATCGCTTCACAGATACATCAACCATATAATCGATTTACCTGCTTGTCTGATTCATTAGACGTTTATCGTCTTCGCACTGAAGAGGCTAAAATAAAGAGAAACGTTTCTCAGGATATACTGCAATTAATATTTTAATAACAAGAACTTATAATATATTTTTTGACTTGAAATTGAAATAATGTGTACGTCATGATTCGCGTGTATTATCAATAAAATAGAATAAAAATAAATTACTATTACATGTGATGTTTGATTGGAATGTATATTTAATGGAAATTGAAATTTTCTACTTGTATATCACTCTTATGCATCATTTTTCAAAATAAGTCTTGATCAGATTTCATGATAGTTGAAAAATACAACATTTCATCTTCCGAACGTTTCGAACGTTCATCACACAGCTTCTTGTTCATTCTATGAAGGCGTTTAATTATTGCGAGATAAGTTAATAATTAATTTAAACCACCCGAAATATCAAAAATGCATGCACTATTTTATTCTACTCCTTTTCGAATACTTATCAAGGCATCCGAAATTAGAGTTCATTGAACCCCAAATAGTAACCTATTTTTATACAATCGAATATATTTAAATCTAATTTATGATAAATCTCTGTTTTTGAATTTTATAAGATTTTCTTATTTAATCACATTGATATTTATTATAATACATAAATAAATAAAAAAATAAATAAATGTATTCTCTTGATTATATTTAAAAAAAAGTTTCCGCAATAAATGTTTGCAAAACGGATAAGAAAACGCAGACTCAATCCTCTGAAAAGTAGGAATCGATATCAGACTACGTGGGTTGGTGTGAACTTTTGTTGCACTGTGAGATCTGTCGACTGTAATTCATTTTCTATTTTTTTTATTTTTTAAGGAATCACGTTGCAACGTATATTTATAAAAAGATAACAAGATTAATATCGAATAGTAGATTAAAACTGCATGACATAAATATACTTTTGCATTTTTTAATCAACTTATTTCACTTGCTTGAAATGTCAGTTGTTTAAAAAAAAATCAACGGTTTGGTAATGAACAAAAAACATTGAAATTGACTGAACCGAATGCTTAATTAAAGTTAAAATTAAACTTAATTAAAAATGAGTATTTTTTGTTTCCCCAATTATCCATTAGTATGCAATGAGCGTTTTCTTGCCACTTAATTACATGAATAATCAAACGTGTTTCAGCAATAACCAACCCCAAAGCACCACAAGGAACAAAAGATGCCGTTAAAAGCTTTAATTACGATTATTCGTATTTTTCAATGGATGTAAGTAATTTTTTAAGTTGTGTGAATTTCATTGTCGGTCTGACAATAAACGTAACGTCAATTGGAGTTCATTGCCCCCAATATTGATTTCTCTTTTTTTTTTCCATGTCTGCAGCCCAACGATAACAATTATTCTTCACAAATTATGGTCTACAAAGATATTGGAGAGGAAATGCTGGAGCACGCTTTTGAAGGCAAGGATACATTTCTTGTCACGCAAAACAATCTCAATTATAAGATAAAAATAATCATATTTTTGTCGGAATGCTTATCTAGTATTTAGTTAAAGTTGATGAAAAACTCTTTAAAACAGTTAATAATCAATCAATTATTTCGTTTAATTAACGACGAATAACGTCGATAATTTTTAGATAGTTTGCAAAAATGTAAAAGAAAAATTTACAAAGAAGCAAAAGTTATGACAAGTAGAGACAATTTTATAGTCGTCTAATTCATTGATTATACGTTTTCCACCATAGGTTACAACGTTTGCATATTCGCGTATGGTCAAACCGGCGCTGGAAAATCGTATACAATGATGGGCAAACAAGAAGACGGTCAGGAGGGTATCATCCCTCAAATTTGCAAAGACCTTTTCAGAAAGATAAGTGAAAATTCAAGCGAGCAACTCAAGTACTCAGTCGAAGTCAGCTACATGGAAATTTACTGCGAAAGAGTTCGCGACCTCTTGAACCCGAAGAACAAAGGCAACCTCCGTGTGAGAGAACATCCACTGCTCGGCCCTTACGTCGAGGACCTTTCGAAATTGGCTGTAATGTCTTACCAGGACATTCATGATCTTATCGACGAGGGAAATAAAGCACGGTCCGTATCTCCATTCCATTTTCTCAGCGTTACGACGTCGGGACTTTATTTGTTGAATACTTTTGGTGAAAAGAAAATTGCTTTCGCGTTTATTGATTATCAAATTAAAATCAGAAATTTTATTGGTTGCATATTTGATCTGATTTTTAGAAGCGTATATTCTGAGATGAATCGAATGATAAAATAACTTCAAAGTTCACAAGTCTATTTCCGTTGGCAGTTCGTCATTTCGTTTTATTATATCCGAGATCTGACTATTATTTCTCAGGAATAACCGAATTATTGAATTCTTTTCCTTTATTTTCATTGTATAGAACGGTCGCCGCAACGAACATGAACGAAACATCGAGTAGGTCACACGCAGTTTTCACGATTTTCTTCACCCAACAAAGACAAGATTTCACGACGGGTTTGGTAACGGAAAAAGTCAGCAAAATCTCACTTGTGGATCTCGCGGGATCAGAAAGAGCCGACTCAACCGGGGCTAAAGGCACAAGGTTAAAGGAAGGTGCCAACATCAATAAAAGTTTGACAACCTTAGGCAAAGTCATTAGCGCACTTGCTGAAATCGTGAGTGATACTTTTTGTTATATCGTAGAAATAAATACTGGCAAGACATATTTGTAAATTTTTCATTCAAATCTTCTCGAACCGTAGACATAACCGATACTTTTTATATTGATTGTTTTTTTTTTCCATGCATATCAATAATATGTATGCTAAAAAAATATGCTAAAACATTGCCTTTTTAACTTGCAATCTTGCTTTATCGGATCCACAGGCGGTAAGTGCTGCTTGCAGTTAAGCTCGTACAGACGATAAATTATGTAGAACCAAGTAAACATATAATTTTTTAAATTGTTGTGCAACTCATAAACAACTGATATTTTTTCAGGCGACGAAAAAGAAAAAGAAGGCCGATTTTATACCTTACAGAGACTCCGTGCTAACTTGGCTCCTACGTGAAAATTTAGGAGGTAATTCTAAAACCGCCATGATTGCAGCTATCAGTCCTGCTGACATTAATTACGACGAAACTTTATCGACTTTAAGGTACGTGATACTTTCGTTGGTAATTTTCTTTCAAATTCACGAGAAAATCTTTTTACGTCAAAGTACAATTTATTGGAAATACAGTCTACGCTTTGAAGACGAAAGGGAATTTAGCACATTTACTTCGCAACGCACGAAAAGTTTTTGAACGAGCAATAAAGTTTCATCTTGAAACTTTGACGTTGTTGGTGTCTAAAATAGATAATCCATTTTGATTAAAATTTGATATAAAAGTAAAGTCGTATTTCTGTAAACAACTCTTTAAAGACAGTGTTCTGTAATCTGTAATCTCAGAAAGTTGGTTTGGCATTATATTTCTGTGACACTATAATTTTAATGTGTTTATAGATGCTTGATCAATCAAGTGTAAAAAATTGAGGTTTTTGGACGAGTGTGAAATTTTGTTTTCTCATAAGTAAATTACAAATCTCATGGATAAAACTAAATTATAGATGATTTTTTTTCGCATAAAAATCAAAGTTCTACACGTTTAAGTTGAAATGTTATTTTCAATTGATTTCAACGATTATTGTTATTAACAATGCAGATACGCTGATCGAGCGAAGCAAATAGTTTGTAAGGCTGTTGTTAACGAAGATGCCAACGCTAAGCTTATTCGCGAGCTCAAGGAGGAAATTCAGAAATTACGCGAACTACTGAAGCAAGAAGGCATCGACTTCCAAGAAGGTGAGATTAAAAATCTATTTTACTTTTGACTATTTTATTATCATCACAAAACCTCTCATTCCTTTCACTTTATTATATAGTACGAGATATAACTCGTCAAATAATGAGAGATTTAAAAAAATTTGTAGAGTGGATATTTACGTTTATTGAATCTAAAAAAGAAAGATAGAAAAGAATAATTATAAACAAGATAAAAGTGAGTGAAAAGAAAACATTTATATAAAACCGTTTTTTATCTTGCTTTGCGTTTGACGCAGGGCCTGACGGCAAACTGACTTATGAAAAGAAAGAATCTAGTAAGTAACAATCACAATCACAAGAGCAAGCTTTTTCGTGGCTTCAGTCAAGTATACTACTGTCACAATTATTAACTGAAAAGAAATTTGAATGAGACATTTGTATTGAAAGCTGATGTTTGATTATTAATAAAACGTCATAAAATTATCATTATGGGTATAACTTATGTAAAATAAAAATGTTCAATTCAAAAAACTCATAGTAAAGAGACACGATTAGTACTTGACTTGAATAGCAGGTAAAAATTTATGAATTTTTTCACACCTTATCTGTGAATTAAGTTAAGTTTGTTGGTTTCGATGCTGAATTTTGATTTGAGTTTTCATAAAATATAAAACTGTTTTCAAATCGGAAACGTTTGAGAGGATTCACTGTAAATTACGAAGTGAAGAAACGACAGTAGTGTACTTGAATTTGAAAAGGAAACAAATTTCTTTTGAATGAAAGCTTTTTAATTTAAAACATCGTTGAAATAAACAAAAAAAAAAAACAATTAAGTGTATCGTCTCGAGTTCTTTGGCATGAAGCAAAGGCAGTTTCAACTGAATTTCTCAAGCGAAATAATTCTTAATTGTCTGCTTATATGATTACGTTCGGCTTTAATCATTATCGTGAAAGAATACGACCTAATAGGTGAAAATGCTTTATAACAACACTGCATGGCAGCGTTGCAGTGCACCTAAAATCTAAACTCAAGAACATCATGTTATGTTACATGTATCGAAGCTTTAACATCAGAATTGGATGACTAATTAGCGTAAATGTGCTTCAAAATTAGTTTTCCCCCTTCTCCAATAAAGATAGAATACAATCAGTCGATCAATCAAAGATTCATTAAAACAGATTTCCAATTTCCTTATGAATGTATCCACTTTCCAAATACAGTATCGACGAATATTGAAATCAGCTTTAAGTGTAATATATTTATAGGGAAGAAAATCAGTTTTTAAATAACGTGTCTAGATGTTGATTCTAAGATTAAACTAATCTGTTGATTTAAAAAAAAATTATAGTTTAAAATTATTTGCGTGTTCAATAAAAGAAAGTCCATTTTATTTATTTTTTTGAACATGTTGTTTTGAATTGAATTTACTTCCCCGCCTTGACATTATCTTTACAACAAATGTATTGACCGATATAGCAATTTGTACTTGTCCAAATAATCTTTTTTTTTCTCTACACGATTACTGATTTAAATATTTTTACTTACAACTAGGAGACGATTCCATGATTATAAGAACTTCAAAAAGAGACGACATCAAAGAATCAAGGCAGAGGATACCGTCTCATCCTACGTCTACTCTAGCGGAAGAAGCTGTGGAACAATTGCAAGCATCTGAGAAACTTATTGCCGGTAAGTGAATGTGAAAAGAAGAAAAAAAGTTGACAAGCATTATTATTTTTTAGTAAACTTCAAAAGGGGTTCACAGGAGTTCTTTTTGTGGGGGGGGGGGGGTAAATAATTTCGAAACAATTTTTTTTACTACAACAATACAATAATAAAAATAATGTATCATTTTCCACAGAGCTTAACGAGACCTGGGAGGAAAAACTGAAACGTACCGAGGCAATTCGACTTCAAAGAGAAGCCGTGTTCGCCGAGATGGGCGTTGCGGTTAAAGAAGACGGAGTTACGGTTGGGGTGTTTTCGCCAAAGAGAACGCCACACTTGGTGAACTTGAACGAGGACCCACTGATGTCTGAATGTCTTATCTACTATATCAAAGACGGCTTCACACGAATTGGTAGCGCCGAGGCTAATATACCGCAGGACATACAATTATGCGGTCCGCATATTCTCAGTGAGCATTGCGTGTTTGAAAATCATGAGGGTATAATCACTCTGATACCCACGAAAGGTGCCCTGATTTACGTCAACGGTCGGGAGGTTACTGAACCGGTCGTCTTGAAAACTGGGTCTCGAGTCATTCTTGGCAAGAACCATGTGTTTAGATTCAATCATCCTGGACAAGGTGAGTCTCGTTGATATAGGTAATTAATTTTGATTTTTCTGAAAATTTGTAATAAAATAATTTAATCTACGAAGAAAAAAGGAAAAAAGTATAAAGGAGAAATAAGTTTGTTTTAACATAGCTTGTAAAAGGAACTTATAAAAAGTAAGGATATTGTGTTGATACAGTCATCCAAGAATTGTGGGCGTACTCATAATATCTGACTTTGTTATTCATCCTTTAGTGCTAATATAAGAGAGGTGTTCTAAAAATAAAGCGGGAGTAATTAATTGGAATATTGTTAATTTTTTTTTGTTTTGTCAATTTAGCTTCTGTTATCTGCATTTTATATTATCAATGAATTGTTCTTTTTTTTGTTCTTACAGTTTATTCAAATTCTGCTACTAAAATAGGTAATTTTTCTGTCGTCTTCTTTACCAGTTATACAGTTTTAGAGATTTTGTTAAACTTTTGTTTTTTATACAAATTAATTATACTTCATATACTTCTTTCATTACTTGAAATGATTTGTATTACTGTAAAGATATGATAAAAGTCTGTTAATTGTATTTCTGTAACTTTATTGCGGAAAGTAATATATTGATTTCTTGTAAATTTTTGGAATTTAAAATATTTTGTTTCGATACAACGTATGATAACCCACATTTATATTCATAAAAAACATTCAACTGAATTTTATTTTAACATACAAAACAAAATGATATTACGTAGTGTATTAATTATTCGTGCATTTTACAACATTTGTTTCAATTGACATATGAAAATATTTTATCACAAATCGTCTCAACTTTTGTTCTTTTCAAAAATGTAAAAAAATAAATTAATCTTGTAGTTCGTGAAAAACGTGAAAAAGGATCTCCAGCTGAGACACCAGGAAATGGAGAAACAGTTGATTGGAACTTTGCACAAATCGAACTCCTTGAAAAGCAGGGTATTGATTTGAAAGTGGAAATGGTTAAGAGATTATTAGTTCTAGAGGAGCAATTCCGCAAAGACAAAGAAGAGGCAGATCAGCTTTTTGAAGAACAAAGAAAGGTAAATCACTGTTATGTGACAAGTGCTAAAAATAGTGAACTGAACTAAATTTAAACTTATACATAAAATGTAAAACATAATATTTAATGAAAGAGTAACTTACTTTTCACTTGTAATGTATACAAATGACTTAATAAATATCATCAAATCAAATAAACAATCTAAACCTTATAAAATACTTTTGTTCAGAATTACGAAGCACGAATAGACGCTTTGCAGAAACAAGTGGAAGAACAAAGTATGACGATGTCAATGTACAGTAGTTACACACCAGAAGACTTTAATAATATCGAAGAGGATATTTTTGGTAAGTACGACTGCTTGTTTATTTTATTCCCTTATATACTTATACTCCTTTTAAGATTATCAGCTTTCATATCGGTATCATCAGCAGACGGGGGACAAAGAAAATTACACTACAACTTTGTCTAAGAAGTAATTTAAGAATATTTTCAACCTTCTTTGAAATTCATTTAAAATATTAACAACATAAATAAAATTTGCTTCCAGTTTAACTGGAACAAAGATTAAATATTCTTTTTTAATGAATTTAAATTTTTGCTACTATATTTTTCACAAACTGAGGTGTCATGAAAGTTTGATGAAATATGTACCTGAACTACTGTTGTATGTTTTTAAATTATGACAAAATCCACGGACGACGACTAATCCATAATAGCATACACGACTTCAACTACCATCAAATTACGCTTGGCTTTTTGATTATCTTTCCCGATTGTCACTTGCGTTTCAGTCAACCCCTTGTTTGACGCAGAGAGTAACTGGGGTGAGCGTGAGTTCCAGCTCGCAGCCTGGGCCTTCCGTAAGTGGAAGTACCATCAGTTTACTAGTCTCCGAGATGATCTTTGGGGCAACGCGATATTCCTGAAGGAGGCTAACGCGATTTCAGTTGAATTAAAGAAGAAGGTATTTATATGTGCTCATAAAATATACACTTATGCTAAGAAAAAAGAAATAAAAAAATTTATTATTTTGAGGGAAAGGAAATTATCATAAAAAATAATATAATATAATAATTTCAACAAAACGTTTTTCTTAGTATAAAATCTCTTTTGCCTTAGAACTTGAGCATTTGAAGCTTGATTAAAACTGTTTGCAACTTTGAAACATAATTAATTTGTTCTATTCAGGTACAGTTTCAATTCACTTTACTTACGGATACTCTCTACTCGCCTTTGCCTCTGGATCTTTTACCTGCTCTCGAAGAAGAAGACGACGAAGAAAGACCGTTTCCTCGTACAATCGTTGCAGTTGAGGTTCAAGATTCAAAGAATGGCGCAACTCATTATTGGACACTTGATAAATTAAGGTACAGAAATTATACATTGTCTTTACACACTTTATTAGATTTCATTAAATTTCATCGAACATTTTTCATTAATATTATCATGTTACACTTTAGGCTTTTGGTATTTATCTTATTTTACGATCATATATGGAAAAAAGTGAAAGCAGTAGCTGCGTTTATTAAATGTTGCAGCAGAAAAAATTATTTAAGTAACAATCGTTGCTCCCACAGTAATATTTATTCTACGCAAAAACCATATTTTCACATACAACTGGGAACAATGTAATCGTATTTAATTGAATTACACACACAATTAAGTATAGAATGATGATGAGTAAAACAAAAAGTTGATTTTACATTTTTAAATAATATTACTTTAATTTATTGTAACGATTTTGAAAGGGTGCAATTGCTCTTGTATCGTTAATTGACATTCAATACCAATCAAATTACATTTAACATGTTTTATTAACGAAAAGGGCCTGATAACGGTAGTAAGCAAAACACTAAAGCTGCAGAATATTACTTTGTAGACAGAACTTGGAGTTGATACGACACACGTACAACGGAGATATGAGTCCCACCACTCCTGAGATTAAAGAGGATATTTTCCAATCTTTCGCGCTCTCTTCGAGTCCGAAGTTTTCATTAGCAAATCTTTTGCCTTCGAGGTTGGTGCTCGGTTGTACGGCACTG
Source organism: Aradophagus sp. ZL-2020 (assembly GCA_022817685.1). Lineage (NCBI taxonomy): Eukaryota > Metazoa > Arthropoda > Insecta > Hymenoptera > Scelionidae > Aradophagus > Aradophagus sp. ZL-2020. Next base: position 29,885 of record JABFOV010000205.1, read on the forward strand.
TTCACCGTGATCGCAGCCAATCATTACTACCATTAAATGTACCGAAGAAGATTTGTAAAGTTATCGGACTGTATTTGATTCATAACAATTGTACTTAAATTTATTTGTTACAAATTTCCATTGATAATTCTAAACGTCAAAGATATTTAAATACACACGTAATGTATCTGAATTAATTAGGCATCTAATTTTAACGTTTCAATCAAAAAATATTGAAAACATGAATATGATTAGCTCAAGTCCTGTTATCATTTCCATCCGCTTAATTTGTATCGTAATATTTGTCACATGCAGTGATCCTCGTTCAAATAAAATTGTGTCAAATGGAGCAACAATGTGGGCTTGGTGAAGCATGGAATCAGTGCATTGCTGACATTAGCCATCTCAGTCATCGTATTTGTCGGTCATCATAACACCTGATATCTATGTTGAAACAATTTTTATTTTCTATAGGAATTAAATAATTTATAATAAAACATTTCATTTTTATGCAGAGAAATATTCTGATTTAGCGAATCAGTTTTAAAGGAATTAGACGGAGTAAAAAAAAATTGTATGCGTATGTTATTCAATGTTTAAAAATAATAGTCAAAGATTTTGGGGTCCCAACTTGTTATGATTTTTTTCAAACACTATATTGTCTCCTTTAAGTAACTGATTTCTGTTTAATTATTAAATGGATTAAATATACAATCAAATTTCTACGAAACGAAGAAAACATTTCTCTACGTGTATAATAGACTATTTTGCTTCAATATATCATGCTTCGTTGCTGAGAAACTACGTTTTAAAAATGTGTTGCATGCTTCTTGCTGTTTTCCGGAGCATTTCTTTTCATTATTTGTTGAATCAACATTTTTTTGTTTAGACAAAGACTGGAATTGATGAGAGAGATGTATCACAATGAGGCGGAACTTTCACCTACATCTCCGGATTATAACATCGAAACCATCACTGGAGGTGATCCATTTTATGATAGATTCCCCTGGTTCCGTATGGTTGGCAGGTGCGTCATATCATTGATTAAACTTTTTTTGGTATTTGAACTGAATTTAAAGATCAAAAGAAGTGTATAGTAATTCATAATTTTGGAGCAATGTACTTCGTGCATTCTCTGAACAAATTTATGAATACTGAGCATAAAGAATTGAAAGTTTTGTGGAAAGAGTAAATAATAATGTTTCAATTTTTTACAGATCATTTGTATATTTGAGCAATCTTATGTATCCTGTACCACTTATTCACAAAGTAGCTATAGTAAATGAGAAGGGTGACGTTAAAGGATACTTGCGTGTCGCTGTTCAAGCTGTTATTGGTACGAATATTTATCACATCAATTTTGAATCGGAAGACAATTTCAAAACTTGTTTTTGACAAAAAAGACGAGTTTTAGTTTTGATAGAATCTTAACAAACACTTCTTTCAGAAGAGGAAAACAGTGAATATTCAAGTGGAGTCAGACAATCTGCGCGCATCTCATTTGAAAACGATCTGTTTGGAGGTTCAAAGCACAACAGACGCAGCACATTATTGGCGCAAACGCTGGAAAAGAATCAGCAAATTTTAATGCAAGAAGAACGCGTAGTCGAGGGACAAATTGAATGCAAAGACATAAAGGATTTAAAAGACGAAGAAGAAGTGAATGACACAGACAGTGGTAGAGGCGATAGCTCAGTTTCGAGTGACATGAAGGAGGAAGAAATACCAGAACATTTGCAGCCAGGAGTGGAATTTACATTTAGAGTTACTGTGCTGCAAGCCATGGGGATTTCAACGGAATACGCAGACATATTTTGTCAATTTAAGTAAGTTGATTTGCTTGAGTAATGAATTCATCCGCGTTCTAAATGTTTTGACACTTATGCATAAATCTTCCTTTGCAGCTTTTTACACAGACATGATGAAGCTTTTTCTACTGAACCAGTGAAAAATACTGGCAAAGGGAATCCACCTGGATTTTATCACGTACAAAATGTAAATTACTTTTTGTATTATGATAAAATAGAAATTAAGATATTAATATCGGTTTCACTGATTTGATTACTTTTATTTCCTTATTCAACAGATAACAGTCACAGTCACAAAATCTTTTTTGGAGTATTTGAAAACTCAACCCATCGTTTTTGAAGTGTTCGGTCATTATCAACAACATCCATTACATAAGGATGCCAAACTGGACTAGTAAGAATTAAATTATTAAGTTTAATATTGTCTATCAATAACACGCTGATAAAAATAATTTAATAGCTCACGTTAAAATGGTCATGAAATCGAAGGGTTTTATTGATTACAACTTATTCGCTTTACTATTTTTGCAGTGTGAGACAACCACCTAAGAGAATGTTACCTCCTTCAATACCAATTAGCCAACCAGTTCGTTCGGCAAAATTCGGAAGTGTATTACCTTCTTCACCCAGTACATCACATATTCACGCTAAGTACGATGTGCTCGTTTGGTTTGAAATCTGCGAACTTGCTCCAAATGGAGAATACGTACCTTCGGTAGTCGATCACAGCGACGACTTACCTTGCCGTGGCCTGTTTCTTTTGCACCAAGGCATCCAGCGTCGTATCCGTATCACCATTGTGCATGAACAAGCTTCAGAATTGCGGTGGAAAGATGTGCGAGAATTGGTTGTCGGTAGAATTCGAAACACACCAGAACCAGAAGAAGAGGACAACGATTCTTCGGTGCTGTCCTTGGGCTTATTCCCTGGAGAGTATCTGGAAATTCCCGGTGATGACCGATGCATGTTTAGATTTGAAGCTGCTTGGGACAGTTCCCTTCATAATTCCACTCTGCTTAATAGAGTCACATCCTACGGAGAACAAATATTTATGACTATTTCTGCTTATTTAGAGGTAAGTATTTAAAAAAGGAATAATAAATATGTCATAATAATTGAGAAGAAGTAAAAACAGATATTATTATTCTAACGTCGTTAGAATGCTGGAATTTATTACTCTAAAATTACGATGAAGTAGTGTTTTATTTGAATAATTCCAACGATTTTATAATATATATTTGAATTTGAATATGTTTAATTTAAATGTCGTATGTTAAACGCCAACTCTATTTTATAGTTGGAAAACTGTGGTAGACCTGCCATTATTACAAAAGATCTTAGTATGATAATTTACGGTCGAGATGCAAGAGTAGGGCCACGTTCGCTTAAACACCTCTTTAGCGGAAGTTACCGTAATCAAGAAGCGAATCGACTCAGCGGAGTTTATGAGTTGGTTCTACGCCGTGCATCAGAAGCAGGTAGCCCAGGTTTGTCCTGTCTGTCCCATAGTATAGCAAGCAATGTAAGAAATTATAGATAATCCACTTGGTATGATTTTATTATATTTTTTTTCTATCTGCAATAAATAACATCTAACCAATTCATCAAAACTGAAACACTTTTTTTTGGCCTTATATTAAATATTGTTTTTTACATTTTACTTTCTTTTAAACTCAAATACCAGAAGGATTACTTGTATTTTCTCACATTTTATTAAAAAAATTCCCTTTTTTAACGATATTCTAATGAAAGTGTGAATAAAATAATAATCTCAGTTGTATGCTTCCAATATATACAATCTGTTTGATTGATTTTGCCAATTGTGTTCCCGTGTAGTGTTTTGTGAAAAGGTGTTGCTTGTACACTGTCGTAAATTTTTGTCATTTAATTTGCTTCCTCAAAACATTTTTTTTTT
>JABFOV010000205.1:33684-47672 GCA_022817685.1 Aradophagus sp. ZL-2020
CAATATATACAATCTGTTTGATTGATTTTGCCAATTGTGTTCCCGTGTAGTGTTTTGTGAAAAGGTGTTGCTTGTACACTGTCGTAAATTTTTGTCATTTAATTTGCTTCCTCAAAACATTTTTTTTTTTGCCATTAAAACTTTATTTATAAATGATTTTCATGCAACTTAGATCATTATCATATTATATTATATTTAATTATTTAACATTATTTGATCATTGCAATTCGAATAATTTCTTCGTATTGAAGATTTACAATATTTGTTACAAACATCAATAAGCAATGTTCAAAATTTATGTTTTTTATGCATAATTAACATAGTTTAGTATTTCCTGTTGTGTAAATTGTTCATTCAAAACATTTAAGATAATGTTTCAAGTCATAATCTGCACAATTATAATTCAAGTATATTACTCGAATTTATTTTATAATAACTAATGAATTCACGTACTTGAATTAATGGGAACTATGACTATAAACATTATCCTTCTATACCTTTTTTTTTTTTTTTTAAATTCGTACAATTTCTTGTAGGAGTTCAAAGGCGACAACGTCGAGTTTTAGACACCAGCTCAACTTACGTTAGGGGTGAAGAAAATCTTCATGGCTGGAGACCTCGGGGTGATAGTTTGATTTTCGATCACCAGTGGGAATTAGAAAAATTGACAAGACTTGAGGAAGTGGAGCGTGTTAGACACATGCTTCTACTGAGGGAAAAGTTAGGCATCGATAAGATCTCACTTTGCAACAAATACGTTCACGACTTTACAAAGAGTGAAAAGGTGAATTTAAAAAAGTTATAACAAACTTTTATAACTACTGATAACATTAGTTTTAAAACAGTTTTTCCTGTACTTTATCTAAAAACTTTTTTAGTTAAAAAAAAAAAAAAAAAGAAAACACACTTTGCACAGAAACCAAGGTGTATAACAATAAAAATTAATCTACAGTCACACACGAGCACAGATGTATTTGTTTAATTGTGATTATTAATTTCAATAGTTAACTAATGTTTTTTTGAAAACTTGAAGCTAATTATCCATCCAATTCAGGAGGTCTGCAATATGGTGGCCAAGGCTACGAACGAACCGCACGCCAGTCCAGTGAAATTGAAAAAAGCAGTGAGCAAGGATGTGTACGAACCATGGGAAATGACAGAGCGGGAGCGCGAGCTCGCAACAAAATACATTAAATTAATTCAGGGTAGAATTCCAATGAAGGAACCGATTGTTTTGACAGATGTGTCCCCGGGTGAAGATAATCTAACGGATATATCAACATCGATGATCTCCTCGGTCGTGTCCTCTACTTCTCAAGAGTCAGTATACTCAACGAAAAAGAAGGTAACATCCTGAAAAATGCCTGAAACGCCAAGTAGCGGTTGTCTGCGTTGTATATCATTCACTTATAAATTCATTTACATTAAAGCAAATATGAATGAACATTCTGAATGGAATGAGCTATATTTACAAAATTTTTAATTCTGTATCATCCTATATTATTATTCGAATCTTTTTATCCCCTTAATCATATGTATCTTACAAAACATCATTGGCTTTTAGAGCTTTTCTAAATAAAAAATTAGAATAAATTTAGGGACGACGCTTTTAGACAACCGCTAATTTTGCAGACAAGCGTTCGGGTGTTGCAGGAAAGTTGCCTACATTCACTGAATAAAGTAGCGAGCGGCCATTTAAAGTCGTACCTCTTTAGGTTGAATTCGCCAGAGAGGGCCAGATTACACGAGCTGCAAGAAAGCATGTTGGCAGGTGAGTCGGCTAACCAGATGAGTATCGCACCTACGCCTCTGGGCTCAACGTCGCCCATGAAGGAAAGTCTCGTTCTTTATGTTCCCGAGGTTGAGGAGATACGCATCAGTCCTGTCATTGCTCGAAAGGGGTACCTTAATGTTCTGGAACACAAAACTAACGGTTGGAAGAAAAGATGGGTGGTTAGTATTTTATTTATTTTTTTCTAAATTCATAATTAATATATAAACAGATGTGAGAAATATAAAATGTTACATTTTATGTGTTCATTTATAGGCTGTCCGCAGACCATACGTCTTCATCTTTAGAGAGGAAAAAGACCCCGTTGAACGAGGACTTATCAACCTTGCTACAGCACAAGTCGAATACTCTGAAGATCAGCTGAATGCAAAAATCCCAAAAACATTTAGGTGCATACTCACATTATTTCTCATCTAGATGAAAATAACTTTTTTTATATTAATTCACTAATTATATTTATCATTTTAGTGTTATAACAAAGCATCGAGGATATCTTCTACAAACTTTAGGTGATAAGGAAGTGTACGACTGGCTGTATGCAATCAATCCCCTTTTGGCAGGTCAAATCAAGTATGTTCTTGCTTAAAACATTTTAATTAAAACTGAAGAGTAATTTAAAATGTACTTTGATTAAGATATGTGGAATTAGAGAACAAGTTTAATTAACGATCGATTTACTGAATGCAGGTCAAAGTTGGCGCGAAAAGGACCACTATCCAACCCAACTCCCATCACGCTAGCCCCACCGCCAGAGATTCCGACTCAAACCAAGTGAGTGACGGATTCGCTGACTGAGGTATTGACCGCCGTCGCGCAAGTTTCGAAGAAGGTGCTCCAACAGTCCAACTCGATGTTCGAATCACCGGACTTTTGCAGATTTCGTTTTTCGGTGATTTTCGAGTAATTCATAGCGCGCGCTGTACTCGCGATGAACATGGGATCGTACTCTTTTCGTTGTTCTTCGCTCATGTACTCATAGTCATATCGTCTTTGTTTTTTGTTTCATCGCACCGATGTCACAGCTGTCTCGCTGCGCGTTTCTTGAACGAAACTCTAATGCAGCTGAGACCCAGCGACTAGGCCTTAGACCACGACTTTCTAACGAGCACACATGAACTCACACGTGTCGCGCCGGTTAAATGAGCGTGTACAAGAATAACTTATTTATTCATAATCACATTCTAGTCAAGTGTCCTGGAAGACACGAGATTATTGTTATGTAAGAGATAAACCAGAAAAAAAAGAGACAGAAACAGTGAAAATAAAAAAAACATATGTCTAATTGTAGCGCAGTTGTTGTAATGTTCAGCTAATCCACAAGTTTTGAATGTTGCTGTCGAAAGTACGATCTTTTAACAACAAGACGCAAACTCACCCCTCTGAGATAACCACCGCTTTTGATCTTGGTGAAAGCATTTCTGTGTATACGCGAACCACTGTTTCAATTCACTGAAATCGCAATTCAAATTCTAGAATAAAGCTTTTGGTTTTGTTACTATTTTTATTTCGGAAGTATAAATTCAAGTGTTCAGTTCTGAGCGGCGACATAGATTTTTTCTTCCAAGTTTCACCGATTGTATATACGGGCACAATGTGCAATTGTCTCGCCAAAGTCACTAAAGATTACAATGACAAGGCAACTCGTGCATTGCGGTGCACCGTTATCTACGAAAATTGGTTTCGTTAGTTACGCGTCATGTAACGTAAAAGTGATTTTTTATTTATTTATTTATTTTTTTTTTTTTTAGTAATAAGGTCTTGTTGGTTATTGCTTTTCAAGGAGGACGAGCGTTTTTCTTGTCTCGAAGTTTAAATGTATACAAGTTTTCTTCGAGATAGGGAAAAATGTCTTCCTTCCATTACGTGTTCTAGTCAAATATTTATTGTACCTAGACGTAAATACGGAACATCATTATTTGATATGAGTTGTTTTCTTATCCGTTTAAACGTTGTGCAATAATATATAACGTTGGAACAAATTGTTTCAGTGAAAAGCGATTGGAAAGGCAACTTTATTTCAGATGCATAGCAAGTAAAATCAGCCTCGTTTCGACATTATAAAACTGTAATATTAAAAATGAAAAGAAAAATCAACGTCAATATGTTTCGAATTTTTCTATTCGATGTACTGTGTGTCTCAAATAAAAGTCACCTTGTTAAATTTTAACAGTATTACGAAACATTCATCGCATTTTTATTGGTACATTCGAACAAATGCATTTATAATATTGATCTTAGTAGCGAACTGACATGGAATGTACAAGATCAACGAATTGATGAACTATCAATTCGTTGCTCAGTTAATACAATCGTTTTCTTTGTTTTTTATGCTTTAAAGGTAAACCTTGTTTATCTTGTATATAACGAATGAAAGGTAAGGTGATAGAGGCAAATTTCACAATCATTGTTTGTGTTAAATTTTTTATCTAGTCATTTCATCAGGTACTATGATTATGGTTTCACAACGCGGGAAATTTAGCAAGCCATTCGAATTGCGACGAGTGATCGACTTATTTATACTCAAGTTTCGCTTGCTGACTGTTATAGCGTTTTATAGTTTTATTTTGTTAATAATACTTGTTTGATAAAAAATTAAAATGATGATAGAAATAAGAAAGCGAACAGAAGAACTAAAAAAGGCGAAAAAAAGAAATGAGTGCAGGGAACTGCAATGCTGAAATTAAATATATATTATACATAAACGATTAAAGATGGATAGCAGGGGAAAACAAAGGTACTGAGCGAAAGAAAGTGAAGAAATGAAATATGGTCACTTATAAATATCTAGTTATTGAATAAAAATGAATATATATAAATATATATATATATTATATATAAATCAATTTAATAACAGTGTGGTTATTTGATTCGTAAAGCGACGGAGTTATCACAGAATAGACGCAATGTATGATCTGATTCTATATTAAATATGTAAGTTTGTGTATTTCTTTGTAAGTTGATAAGAAACACGCGACTGTATCGTTCTCTTCGGTTTATTAAACGAGATATGCATTCATGCTGTAATGCGTAATGATTACTTACACTAGACTTCTTGTAAGTGAAATCATCATGTAATAAATCGATGAATAAAAGCTTTCACGCTTAACTATTTGCCGTTTTTGGTTTCTTTTCCCATTTAATTTATTGATAATTTTAAGTGATTTTACATAGTAGTCCGAACTATGTGTTCGGACTAAATATTCTTAGTCCGAACATTAACAATACGTTTACAAGATTTTCAGGATTTCATTTATCTATTTAGAATAGATCTCAATTTATTTACCATCAAGCAAAGGTAAATTTGAAAGTTCCAGCATCTCATTTTCAGTGACGTTTGGACGATTGAAGAACAAATCCTGAATTAATAATCCATCTGAAGTCAACTCGTCTAAATCGTCTACAGTTTTCAGGGAATTTTCATTGTTTATAACTTCGTTTTCGTTTGGTTTGAAACCTTCATTTCTGAAATAGGAATTTTGAATTTCAATATTAAAATCTAAAATTTATCAGAAATGCAACTTTTCACTTTGTTCTCAAAATCATTATAATTAATAATCTGATATTGAAAAACTAATATTAAAATGCAAGCTTTATGACAAAAAAATTATTAAATACCACCGTTGATTATCATATAATATTTTGTTAAAGCCAGGAAACATAATTAATAGGACAAAAGGGGGGGGGGGGGTGGAATCCGATTTGGATGTTGGCAGAGAAAGTGCGAATGCAGAAATATAAAGTAACATCCAATTAACACGTGGAAAAGGGTACTTCTGATTAACCTCGTTTGCCGAGGCGATTCTTGCGTTTGACACACTCGATCCTCGGTTTTGACGTTCAGTTTGTGCATGTACTCTTTGAATAACATCAGTCTTTCCATTTCAACGCTTTCCATCGTCCGTTCCGCTCTCGCCTGTGTCTCGCGCAGTTTTACACTCATTTCTTCGAGTGCTTTTTCTAATTGAAATTTTTCCTTCACGACGTTTTTCGTAGCAATCGTCAACTCGGAAAATTGCTTCTCCTGCAATTTTGTTTGCTGTATCAACAAGTCCAGGGACCGGGACATGTGTAGTTTTAACTTATTCGTCTCGGCGATCGCAGACGCGAGCTGCAATTTTTCCCACACATTAACATTATTATACCTTGCTATTTGAGTTTCGTAATTACTTCTGCAAAATTTTCGATTTCGCGGACATCTGATCAAAGGTCGAATAAAGCGATTTGCGAAATATACAAAACGAAAAGCCGAGTTTCGCGAATTCGCCGTACCAGGCCCGCGTAATTTGCGTGGGAATTGAAATACTTGAAAGGGCTCGTGGAAATTGAATCGAATGCAATCGTCTTATGTCGGTCGCGATAATTAATCATCGTGTTTCATTACTTGTGACTGAAGTCCGCTCTTGTCGCTCTCGCTTTGATTGCGAAAAACTTTCAGCGCTTCTTCCGCTTTGTGCTTCGCCTTGCTGCAACTGTGACAATTGATATTCGAAAGTGGAAAAGGGCTATCTGAGAAGGTAATTGAAATTACCTGGTATGTTACGGGGAATTAAATATTCAATGCTCGTACTGGGAAAGGCGTTCGATCAATTCGCTGATGCGCTTTTTATCCACAGGACAGAGATCACCCATGTGTGGCACGTCCGAATACTCGGAGTCGCCTCTGCATTTGGCGCATGTCAAAGACAATGCTTTTACCTCGTCCGATTCTGCTTCATCAGTGAACATAATTAACAATCGGGGTCAAAAATTAAAATCGATTGAATTTCGTTCTTTCATAAGTACCGAGCAGACCCGATACTTTCTATAATGCTTGAAAAACGTTTAAAGAATACTTTAACGCGCTTTTTTGATAACTCAATTAATTCTTTGATTGTTATTACGTTAAATAAATATTGAGAATTAAGAGTCTTTTGGTGTCGGCGGAAGTAAATTGTACTAAGAAATTCTACAACGTCGTTTCGTAAAATTTTTTACACAATTTTTCAATGTCATTATTAAATACTCGGTAAAATGTAAAAGTAGAAATGTCTGTCTTTTTCTGCAAATACCGAAATAAAAGTATACTGCCTCTTTTTGGAACTTCTCAGTAAAAGTTACGATATTTTTTCTCAATGTGAAACTGTATTTTCTTTTCTTCTTTTTTGTCCCCCATTTAGTTAATAATAACGTTGAAAGTTTTTTTCAAACGGACACGATGAGTTAATCAATAAAAAAGAAAGAAGAGAAAAAGAAATACAATTATTTTGGTCGATTTCACATATTGTTCGGCGCGCGTGCAAATAGTGGAAAATAAGGACGCATCGCTTAAAATTACATTCACAGACAATTACCTTAATAGAAATTGTAAAAGTTGATCAGGTTCCATATGATAAAAGAAAAAACAAAAGAAAAAACGTTAACAAATTTAACACTTTTTGGTAGCTTTATCATCAATTCTTAACAAAAAAAAAAAAAAATGTTAAACATTACATGGCATTACATGATATATTAATTACATCATATTGATTTTCATTATTTAGAAAGAAAAAATATCAATAATAATTTACCTTTGTCGTAATCCTTCACTGTGTTGCTTTGCCTGCAAAATTTAAACGGAGTTTAAAGCACTTTGGCCAATTTGCGTTTAAACGAATCTAATGAACATAATACAAAACTCTATGAGAAAGCAGTTCACTTTATCGACAATAATATTTTTACGGAAAAGTTAAGAATAAAAAAGACTTGTAATTCTATGACTGATTAACCAATCCTTTACACATTTTATCGCTTACTTTTTTGTTTGTGTCGCACAAGAATCCGAGAGACAATTCCCAGTAGAGTTGGCCATTCTTCGGATCAGATGGCGACATTAAATGGGAAGTTTTTTTGAATCAAGATATGTCTCTTGGATATCTTTAACCTCGTTTGTTAGACCATGTTGCTAAAATGCAATTAAAAGATCGATCGTCTTTTTTTCTCTCTTCTTCATTTATTATTGACTTTCCGTTACACTTACTGTGTTTGGAAAAGTCTCGTTTTGAATATCTGTTATTATATTAGAAAACAAATCTGTAATTATTTTTTATAGAAGAAAGAACACAGAAATAAAATATTATGAAATGAATAACTCAGAGTACAACGTAGTTTCTCTTAATACTTTATTTTTAATTATTAAAGTATTTGTTTCATTACACGTAATTAGCAATTCGTTAAAAAATTGTGTGTTGGTATTTCTCACTTAAATATCATGACAGAATACCTTATTTTAAATTAATTGGGTTTCTTTGCTTACTATGTGTTGAAAGGACCACTTTCTGTAATGCAAACATTAATATCAGATTTGGACGAAATGTTAGAGAAGGTGGCTTAATATCTTTCAAGCTAGTAATACTTTGTAAATACCGACAAAGATTTATCACAGAAATATTTAACGCGAAGTACAAATAGTTTCTTGCATAAATGGTGTAATAGAAAGTTTTATGAAATTTTACAGACTTATGAAAATTATTTGTGCGCAACTGAAAAGTTTCGCGATTGAAGATTGGAACATGATACCAGTAATACAATGTGAATGTCGTTGAAATATAAAAGCAAAAATTCAATGAATGAAGGCTACATAGACGACCAAACATTGCGAGCAAAAGAAACTTATTGGTTAAGAGAATTAAAGAAAGATTACAATTCGAGCTGCCAAGTTATTATTAAGTACGAAAATATTTAAACAAACGCCGTGGAATTAAACTCCAAACTTTGAGTTCAAATGTTATATAGTGAACTCTTAATTTAAGAACTTACTTTTATAAAAATATTCTTACGCTTTGAATCAATTTTTTTCTTTTTTTTTTATTTTTTTCAATTCAAATTTATGTGTATTAAAAATGGAGTTGTATGACTGAACAAAAATCTGTCAATTTAATGCACATTTTGCAAGTACTCTTCACTGTTAAAGAAAAAATTATTTTGAACAGCTTTTTCCTTTTCTGATTTACACGTACAATGTTACAATACATATATCATTAATAAATATTTACATTTACTTATACTGCAAGTAAAATAACAATTACAGATCAAATTTATACACGAGATATTTTCATGAACTGGTTCACAGGATCTTTGATGGTACGCGCAAAGAAATGTTTTTGAATTTTCACCAAAGTTCAGTTGATTTTGTAAAACTTTTTTTTGTTATTTACGTTTCTGATGTGTTAATTGAATTAACATAATATAATCTTCTTTTGTCCCATCATGCACTGAGAAAATCGGACCATGGTAACAATAATTCCAAACTGTAAATGATAATGTTCCAAAACTGTCAACACTTAAGACCAATGAAATCGATTTATTCGTTGAAAAAATCCAAGAGTAACAATCGAAGGATAAGTTGATTTACAGTCTGAGACTATCCATCGATACTTTGCGCTTACGTGATAATAGGTTTTTTTCTCAGTATATAATACAAATACGATACGAATATTATTTGATCAATCTCAAAATATTGTTTAATGCGATTTTTTATTGCAACGAAATAATTGCATGGATGTATTAAAATGATACCGATCGGCTTACCACGGCATCAACAATTTCATTTCTCTGCGCGTCAAAAAGTCGATACGCATGCATCAGTTGATATTTATAATACTTGATAGCGAATTAATTAGCAGTAAATTACTGGAACAAATGATGAATCACAGTCATGACATGTTATTCGATTAATCAATATGCATGATTCCCGATCACTTTCCCCTCGCCGCTGTTTTAAACTGTTTCCGAACACACTCGAGAGCAAGTGCGGACGCGAAATTATTGCTGACGTGCCGTGGCCCGCGGCGATTAGCAATAACAGTTTTTCCCAATCAACTCGTGACCCGCCGCTTGACACATTTCTCCTCCTCGCACGTAGCCTTTATTTAAAGACAATCGTAAAATCCGAATGCAAAGACTGGAAATCCGGGTGACGGAACATTTCCTTTCAGATGGGTTTACCCTCTGTTCCTGCATTCAGAAGAGTAATTGAGTTCAGTTCCTGAGTGTGTCTTCGATACGTCGAATTGAAACTCGTTTCATTATATATACTTGCGTCGCCCCTCTTTCTTGACATCCGACCTTCCGTGTTACTCCTTTCCAGCGTCGTCGACTTCCAGTAACAGAGGTACTCGTTGAATCTGCATCGTGATAAATATCTTTAGTCATTCGGCCGGATAACACGGGATAATTTTATCTAATGGCATCGATTCGCGGCCCGCCTGCAACGGAGTCGCGAAAAAAGCTCATGTTAAACGAAAATATCGACTACTTTCGTCACCTTTTACGATACGTTCCGCTGATAAAGTACAATGCGATCGGGTTGACGCAGCTATTGATGAAGCACAGGCAGAATCCAATAATACGGAAAGTGTGCCAAAACGCATTGTAGACGTCCTCGGCTTGCGGGTAAAAGTTGAACCACAAAGTAAATACTTGGGATGGCGAGAAGCACACGAAAAAAATCACCACGAAGGATATCACCATTTTGCCCACCTGCAATTTTACTTTCGGTTAATATAAAAGCAGTTATTTACATTCATGGATAAATTTATGGTGTTTCAAGTGATATTAATTGCAGTTGCTGTCAATTGTACTCTCTTAGAAATGTCCCTTTGACTCGAAATTTTCCGTTTTGATTGAAAAGGATTTGAAAGGATTCGTGAGTCGCACCTTTGATGAAAATATCATTTTGTAAAATAATAATTTTTTATTCGAGTGGATCCACTAAATGAAAAGCATTATTGCAAAGGAAAAGATATTCCTTTCTTAACTAACGTGTATTTTTTTCAGTGTAATATTATACTTTATCCTTTTATCATCGAAAACAATATCTTATTATAATGAATAGGCATTTCAACATTTCTGTTAATTATTTTCGATTTCCTGTGTGTATATAATTTTGTAATTACTCTTGGCAAGAAATAGAAAGTATTGTTCGTAATTATTTTCTAGGAGGAACGCCCTCAGGCTAAAAGTAGATTAATCACGCATTTTATAGAAAATATCGTACGAAACTTAGGTAAAAGTTAGACGAGTTTGTAGTCATACGAAGCCGAGAAGATAAATTCTTGAGTCATCTACAACAGTCAATTTATAGCTCTTGTTGTGTAAAGTGCCAATTACCTTCATTTATTACGCGAAAAATATATACGCTTTATATATAAACAATAGTATATTCAAGAAAAGATTAGAAATGAAGATTCAATCAATCGAATGAAAAATGTTGCAAAACGATTGTCTTTTCAAACGTTAAATACAACGCAAGAAATTTAATCGATTTGTTTTGATCGTACCAAAGTCGTTTTGGCATTTGAAATAAAGTAACAAAATAAGATAACACTTTTGGCAAACAAAATTGTAGTCCTCGTCTTTTCGGGTCAATGCACTGACATACATTGTGAATTCGTGCGATCCACGGAAAGCATCAGACGGAAAATCGCAACGTTAAAATGTTTACATTTGCAAGATAAATATATCGTTGGCAGGCACGTAATCTAATTTTAATTTTTCGGGTCTTGGTCAGTGTCTTGACCAACGTCGACGTCAGACAGCTTGAGCCAAGTCGAAACTTGCACCCTCATTTCTGCCTGTTCAAACTCCTTAGAGCCTCTTCAAGTTCCTTTTTAACATCATTTCCGTCTGTTCAGCCTCTTCACTTGAATTTGCGTGAAGATGTTCTCAACGCGTTACCACGAGATGCAACTTCATCCACCAGTCGAACAGAGTGCTGCGTCGTCGAGCTTTCGTAATGATCGGAGATGCTACTAATTGCAACCTGTACCCAACGAAATCTCAAGCCTTAGCTGGCGATGCACGCGCTTAAAATCCGCGACACTTAAAGTCAACGCGCATCAACATTTCCTCGCGCCGTTAGCTTTTTACAAGACTCAAATGGTAGGGTTAAGCGAGTCGAATTTCACTTTCGCTGGAAAGAAAGTTGCAGACAACGTGGTCGCGGTGAAAAAGAAAAAGAATCGCAAAATTGAAGTGACGAGCTACACGGAGAAAAAATAATGGATATCATCGAGGACCGTTGGTGTAACCATGTTCTTGTTTAATATAACTTTACATTGTAATGTAATGCATTACTAGATTTTATGTTTTCGTTTACAGTAGCGATCCTCCCATCCTCCAAATGTATCACTGTAAATGATTTGTTGTTAAATATTGATAAAATAAAATGTTTCCCATAAATTTCAATTTGCTTATTACTAAGATTTTTTTAAAAAATCTTGGAACAAACAAATAAAGTGATTAAGTTTCTCATGGTGCAATTATTATTTTAATTGCATTAGATTTTATTACTAATTTTTATCCGTTTAATTTTTTTTACAGATTATCATACAAAAAAGAAACTGTTTAAAAGAACGTTACTCGGATGAAGACATTTCCGCTAATGACTTTCTCGCCAATTTACATATGGACATGAAACGTAAAATGTAACGTATGTACAATGCACGTAGTTTCGTATTTGAAAAAGACCAACATAATTTATGGTCGTGTACTCGGAGGAAATTGACGAATATCTTAAGGGATTGATTATGATGTGTTATGACTTCAATTTCTTTTCTTTTTTCTCTTATAAGTAATTACCTTATAAATCTGAGATACTGTTAGTTCCACTTTTGTCCACTCCCAAGGTGTATAAAATAATATTTAAAAATGGTAAAATATATTTACAAGTTATGCAAGACTTCTAATATTTACCTTTTTTTACAGAAACACATAACTTTTTCTAGATTATCTAATAATTATATTTTAATGACTGCAAGTGAAAATATTTAAAGTTGAAATAGAACTGAAAAATACATAAAACCTTTTTCTTTTTCAAAACGTGACAGTTAGATTTGAACCTCTGTGCGCGAGCGAAGACGTCGTACTAAGTGGCTAAAATGACTTTAATGACGAATAAATGAATAAATAAGAAAGAAGGAAAGAGTCAATTATAACTAAATGATTAATCTACAAGAGCAAACCTTTCTTCTAGCACGTATTTGTTCGCGATAATGAGACGCTTGTCCGGGCATATTTCTCGTCGAGATCTTCAAATGACGAGCCATCCCCAAATAAAAGCCTCCGATGATACAGAACGGTATTGCGTAGTAGATGAGAAACTTGAAAATCACTATTCCTTTCGTGTAAGATTTACCTGTAAAAAATATGAATCAATAAAAGAAATAATGCTACAAGGATAAGCTAAAGAACGAAAAGAATTTGAATTTCAGCACCACTGTATTGCAATTTTACCAACATATTATATTTTCGGTTATTACTGGGCAAGAACAAATATATGCATACAGACATAATTATAAACATAAATTAGTCATAAAATTCATAGACATTGATTCATGAAATTCGCCCTTATAATTTCTTTATCAGAAGTTGAATATCTTTTTCTCCGCTTTACATACCATAATCATCTGGATATGGATTGCAGAATTCGATCGTGTGATTTGTTTCAGACGAGATTATCTTTCTAGGCACATGAGAAAAGATAGCCGCCGGCACCGCCAAAATACACGCAAGCATCCAAATTAAAATCGCTATTACGACTGTTAACGGTTTCGCGCTCAGTCCAGCCACGTGGCGACGTATAGGGTTTACAATGGCAAAATATCTGCAATGACAAACGAATACATTTGTCATCATGCTCAATGGTTCTAGTTGAAAGGACATTTTAACAAATTAATCACGCTTGATTCAAATTACAGTTCACAGATCAATACATATTTTCGTACAGTAATTTTAAAATCCTCTTTACTGCGAACAACAGCATTTGATCAATTTTAATTGTGGAACAAACATTTATGAAAGTCAATTGACGTTAACCTATATAGTTATAAAAAACATAGCATTATTAACGATTTTATATTTCCGTGTAAAGTCAATAATAATAATAATAATAATAATAATAATAATAATAATGATAATAATAATAGTAATAATAATAATAATTAAGTAATAAGAAGTCTAAAATTAATATTGCATTTTTTCAAACTTTTCACAATTTTTTTAAACATTTCTTGGCAGTATTTTTCCAAAGATTTTCATTCAGTTTACAAAATTATGCAAAAATCCATATACAAATATTTGTGAATCTAACTTATGAAGAATCGTATTTGATGAAGCTTATAATTTATCTTTTATAGCCAAGAACTTTCTCTTAACTTTATAAGATAGTATAATGATATTG
>JABFOV010000206.1:0-28484 GCA_022817685.1 Aradophagus sp. ZL-2020
CAGAGAGAGTTGAAAGATGAGAAGGAGAGTGAGGCAAGTGAAGTCGCACGAGAAGAGTGATGCGTGGCAAGCGAGATAGGGAGGAAGTGAGGAAGAGATGGGGGGAGGGGGGAGAAGACTGGAGGGGCGAGCATCGGGAACGGAGGGTGGAAGTTAGAAAAGACCGGGCCCGAAGACCGAAACGATCGGCCCGACCCGCAGAACCGGAATTTCATCCAGTGGCGTAACGCGTGGAACATAATATGGCGGATGCGCGGGAATCCGCGTAATTACGTTTCATTCCGTCGATGACGAACGCCTCCGATTGACTCCAGGTGTCGCTTTTCGCCAAGGACTCCCAGTCTGGGTCGAATGTCGAATTTTCGAGCGCTGTTGGAAACAGAATACCTCGACGCCCAGCTGCTTAGAAATATCTCCTCGCTTGGAATGATGAAGATCGGGTTTCCGTTTTTGTCTCGACCTTTTTTTCTTTTTTTTTCTTTCGATTTTGTATCGGACGGGTGCAGCTAGGTAGTTAAATGGCAACAGCTGTAATTGGGCATTGGCACGCGTGTGGCTTCTCGTTTTTCGATTGCAAAGTCGTCGCCGAGGTTGCGACGCCGGGTTTCGCAGGACGAAATTCGGAGCTGTGAGATGTAATGATGAGACATCGGCGACGACTTTTTGGCAAAATGTTTAAATACTTAACGGATCGTGACGTCATGCAAGTGCGTGGAAATACATTATACTGAGAGAAATAGATGTTCAAAAAGACAATTCAAATAGCCAATCTGGATAATTTGAAAAGAGATACATAAAAAGATTGTCCGGATAGTGAAACCAGTTTACTGGAAACAAAAAAATCTTTTTATGGACAAAATTGTTCTACCTCTATCTATCATTTTTCTACATCTCTATTAAAGTCAGAGTACATTTGATACGATAATAAGCGTTACTCTTCAGTTATTATGAAAGTACTATAAACCGAAGCGTATATCTTATGACCTTAACGATACTCCTTTGTGCAATCGGTAACAATGTCCAGACGAATTTTCTCGGAGCGAGCAAAGAAAAAAAAAGGTACACTTGTTCGCGAGCAAAAAAGGGGCCGTAATTTTCATTATCGCGCGAGATCAAAAGACCGATTTCTAAAAGTGCAGCAACTTTCGAGGGAGAAACGATTTTCACGATCAGACGCTGTTTGTTAATCATCATAATTTGCCGGCGACTGAAAATTAATTGAAACGTAATTCCTCGGTGAAATAATGGCGTATCCTTGAAGTAACTGCGGGACGTGAAGTTGACGTCGATAAAGAAGGGCTTGTGAAATACGATGATGGGCGCATACGGTGGCTCCACGTGGCGGTTACAGTCCGAAGTCCGAATGACCTTTGCAAGGTTACCGCATAACAACTATTACCTACCTACTTACCTACCTACCAATCAACGCCTTTTATTCTTGCCGTAAGAGGGTCAGATTTGATGAAGTTAAATTAGGTTTATTAGGTCCGGAGCGGCAGCCGAGCCGGAGAGCCGCGGCTCCGGACGTATATGGTTTTAATTTTAATTTTTATCGCGGCGAGTAGTTTGTGCGGTACCCGGGATTAAGATTACACCAAACAATCTCGAAAGTAATTCTTAAAAGAGGCACGTCAATTAGCTGACTGCAGACTGCGAAGCCGTGTAACATGTCCGTAAACGGTAATGACGGCCAATGGCTTTGATATGAATTTTCGTAATATCATTTTTCGATTTCCCATCCCGACGTTGATGTGAATTCCTTGATGAAAAATCGTTGTAGGTTTTTGCCTCGAGATTACGATCGCGCAACAGAACTCGCAAGCATTTAAATCATATTCGAGCGTTACATTGGCTTTTAGTAATGGCGCCTTACATCATACCGAAGATTGTAATATCCCCGCATAGATACATCCTAATACATTATATTATATCGTAAAAGGTCTGTAAAGAGGATCGTTGCGGTTCGAGCAGTGAAGGTCAATGAAAGTTGTTGCCCGTATTATTTTACATCGGAACGCGTGATTGAAGTATCCGCGCGGTGAAACATTTTCAACGGCCGTTCGCTTCGTTACGTTTTTTCAACCAACTTTCAACGTACGTGATTTTTACAATTGGAAAGTCATTTCTCGTCTTCGTCGCAATCGAATTATTTTCATCGTGGGGCGCGCGGTTTTGCCATTTGAAAAAAATTACGAAAAATATGATCCCAATGGATTTACGATAGAATCGCGTTGTGACACAGACCAGGAAGTATTATTTGTACAATCGGATCGCAAGCGTAGCTTTCCTTTTCTATATCAAGATTCAAAAGATACATATCAACCTCGAAAATTCATCGCATCATTCGAGCTCTTTGTTTAACTTCGTTATTGAATCGAAAAACAATGTTTCCTGTCGTATCGCGACGTGAGGTTTATCTAAAAATGATTTGCGACTGTTACGTCGAGCCTTTAAAACTTCTACCCGGAACTAATTACAGCGCCTCATTAGTTCGTGATGCGCCGGTAAAATAAAACTGTCAAATATTTAAAGCCCGACGATTTTGGAGGGAAGCTCGTTGCGGATATTGGTTGAAAGGATCGCTGAACCTTATTTCAATTTCTGCCGAGATTCTGGGTCACCTTTTAGAATCGAATTTAACTCCGCTTTAGCAGCAGTCACTCACTGAAATTGCGTGACATTGCAGAAAAGAAATATCAGGGGGATAATTTATTTCCTTATGAAAATATAGATTTCTCGTGTTACAGTTTGCAATTTTTATCATCAAATTTAATATTTTTGCAAAATCAATATATTTACAACTAAATGCTGTAGAAACAAAAACATGAAAAATAGTAATGTGTCTATATAATATGTCAGTAAAATAAAAATTGATTATATTAGTAATTATAATATCAGTAATTAATTTCATCCTTTCAATCAAATCATTGAAGATACACAATTTTTAAAAACAAACTATACTTCGACGTCAATATTATTTTTTTTTGTATATTTATTATTTATTTTACACTCTTACAAGTAATACTTTAAGAGGATCGAAGTCCGGTTCTGTTACGTCGGGAATCCATTCAATACCTCACAAGTCGCTACAATATTCTTAGTAGAAGATTATTTTTGATTATAAAAAATATTCTGTAAAAACTCTTTTCATTTAGCAGAAAAGATTAGAATAACAATAAAAATGTTTTTCACAATTATTGAATGAAATATCGAGTTATTAATCAATAATCAATCAATCAAAAATTAATACTCAGTAATTCTTTATTGAAATTTATCAGAAATGAATTAAAAATCAACTTGTATTTCAATGTTTCAGAAGTGGGAGTAAAGCCACAGATGTTAACGAAGAAAGCAACGGTGGTGGCAGCAGCAGTGGGGGTGGCGGGGGCGGTTTTGGTAAATGGTTACGGGAATACCTGGGGGGAGCGATGGGCTCGAAAACGTCGAATCAGTCAAGTGCGCCAAGCACGGTGCGCCGAAACGAGGGTGAAAAGTACGTGGCCAGGGCGCACCAAGTCACGCAAAATGTTTACTGCAGCTTGCCACGGGAGAACAATCATGCCAGACACCATTACCGGAAATCGAGCCAGAAAGAAGCCGCGCATTGTTTCATCAAGTATGCGCCCTGCTTTCCGCGCGGTGGACCAGTTTATTCTAGTGAAGGCAAAGATTCGACTTCGCGCAACCGAGAACGACGGAGACACTCGATGAACGAGTCCCAAAACAGACGAAGAAGGTAAGTACATTGAATACTTTATTAATCTTTTATATAATCGACTATTAACAAAGCGCATTGTGAAAGAGTCAATCATAAAGAAAAACGATTGTCTTAAATGTATGAGAAAGATTGCAAAAATGTGTAAAGTCTATTTGATATTCAAAAGAGAAGAGGTCGATGAACAAAAAAATGTTTGGCAAAAAGATGATGAAATATAGTAAATAAATATATCTACAAAATACAATTTTACAGCAGAAATAAGAAATAAAAAAAAAGTGTAATTACTTAATCCTAGATTACAGTAACGTTCGTTTTTTCATATAAAATAGAAAATAAATATTATACTAGACCGAAGTTCAACATAACAAAGAAAAGATAAATAGCACGGTGCCAACCATCTATCGTTCTACGTATCGTGCGTTAAATATAAGTTAGCGTTGATGAAAATAAGTTGTACCACCTCCCACGCGACTATCGAGGTCAGGATCCTGGACGAAGACGGTCACTAAAGCGAAAAAGAGAGAGGTCCGACCAACGGGAAAAGCCCCCGAAACTTGGATAATCTTCGGTTCATAACCGTTTGGCGACAGAAGCGCGCACGAATGGTGTCAATGTGATGTCTTCGGTCGAAATGTCACCAAGAACGACGACAATTATCTTGGACTTTGCGATGTTGGACACACTTTTGAAAGTGGCACGTTCAAGGTGTAGGTATCTCCCGTGTTGGTTCACATTTTATGGAAGATTTTCTTGGAAATTTATTAATAATAAAAAATGAAACATATGCAATTTATATAATTGCTCACTTATGACTACGATCGGTAATTTTAAATACTTGAAAAGATTTTGCACATTTTCGCAAAGTTTCTGTAATATTCTCATTATTTTGAGAAAATCGTTTCTCCGTTTACAAAATGAACATGATACAACTGACACGGCGAGGAATAATTGTTGCATTATAAACGACGTTTCATTTACAACAATTAATTTGCATAACACTTGCATTTTATCATGACAAAAAGTCGAAACTGTTATTACAGTAAACGCACCTGCGATTACAATTTAAGTGACAGAAATTACAGCAGCAAGCTGATTTGACATATAAAATTATAGACATAATGTTTTTTTTTCTATCTCGCTTCAACCGTGTCGAGTCGTACTGTTTTTGCAAGAGTTGTTACAAAAAATTAATTATTATTGGCGTTCAATTTGTCGAAAGGAGTAGTTGCGTGTTCGATGACGATGGCGCACTTGCGTAAAGCCGTGCAGAAAGCACAATAATTGATTTGCTAAATGTATCACTGTCGTTCGAACACGTTTATTAATATTAGAAACTTGGTCAGCGTCGAATTATTTTCACAACGTGACGTTTACAAAGAAAAAGACATTGACGCCAAATGAGACGTGCATTGCAAGAAATTGCTTACTTACCTAAATATAAATACTCTAGAAACGAGGTTGTATGGCAAATAGTACACCTTTAATTTATAAATAACACGTGATTTTGAAACATATGACAAGCATTTGAACGTTACTTCACCGCAAAATTTATCATGGTCTGACAAAAATACTTTAATCTCTTCGGCAAAAAACGAAAGTGCAAAAATTAGTCAAATTATGGGAAACATTAACTAGCACTTTTGCAAGCCAACTTCGTCCAATCGGATTTCCGAGATTTTATACTTCTTCTGGCGCGATCCGATTTCGAACGTTTTATAGCAACTTTTTTTTCCAACCGTTCCTGCTTTAGTCAATCACAATTCGTTCCTCTCGTTGTTCTCCGATACGTTTTTCGGTGAAAAACGTATCGAAGAATTTGACTCCGATAGGATTAAGTCGCTACCGAATTGAGAGTGCTTGTAGACGATAAAGCCGCCGAGCCTAATCGCGCCTATTTTCCATCTCGACAAAAGGCAGCAGCGCGGGCCTGGTGCATTAATCCTGAAGGATTTCCTCGGTTCTCTTTTTTCCGTCTCGCGTGTCTCCAGAAGCGACGGATTATCCCGAGTTAATGCACTCCCTCTCCTCGAAGCGGCATTCTCGTTCCGAGCAAATTAATGTCATATCTCTGGTCCGTCTGGCCTTTTCTCTACTCGCTCCGAGAGATCCTTATATTTATAACTCCTTCCTCATTCTTCTTTTGGACTTTTTACTTCTCCAACACTTATTTCTTATTTGAACGGTTATGTCAGAGGCCTTCGGGATCTTGATCTCGGACATCTGAAGCCGGCCTAAACACCAGCCGCCGAGGCTCAAGGAGCTCGGATCGAGGAATGCACGTTAGATTAGACTGACGAATTCGCGATAATGTCTTTTAACGTGCAGATTGCTTTGGATCTTGGCGTTAGTTATTTTTAATGCAACGCTTGATACCATCTTGTCTAAATATTTGGAGCGTTTAGAGCGAAATTTTACTTTTCGCCTAGAATATTTAAAAACACTATGTATAAACACACAACGAAAAGCTCTATGAAATCATAATTCATTGGGGTCAGATGATATCGTATAAAAGTGGGTATAGTATTACTGTACTACATATACTACGGCACAGTCAAAATGTTATCATAAATAATTATTTAATTATTGTAACAGTTGACATATTAGAAGTACAAAATTACAATATCATTTATGAAAAGTTACTATAATGTTAATGTTTTTGTAATGTTTATACTTCTCCGTCAATATCACCTGACTCAAATAAGACACAAAACAACTTTTTTTCATTTTGTATTGCAGATGCATTTGAAGTATAAATTAGTAAATTGTATTTTTCAAAATAATACCAATGGTAACATACAAAGTCATCGGGAGTCGTCAGAGTTAACAAACATTTTTATAAACATTAATACAGTGATAATGATACTATTGTACTGGTACTATTACATACATGTACTGTATAATATATAACTGCTAGTATTAACAAGGTCAATAGTACTTCTCGTACCCTTATAATAGCATTAATCAAATTTATTCCGCTACTAAATTACTGATCGAAACGCATTTGCTTCGAGTCATCGAAAATTGTGGCCGACCAAAGTTCCACTGTCACATTCAAGCATTCGTTCCCCGTGTACCACGAAATGAAAACGAGAAAAGTCGTATTGACTCACGAAGTCACCCTGTGCCAACTAATTCCGATCGCGAGCCGAGCAGACGAGGATCTCTTTTCTTTCACCTCTATCGCTCGCGCTCCCTCGGTCCGTCTCTGTCTTTCTCGTTCTCCGAAAGAGGAGAAGAGATTAGAGGCGAAACGGACAAAGAAAGGAGAACAGAAGAGAGGCTGCCGCTCGGCCGTTGCAAGTTGGCAGGTAGGCACGGGTGACAGAGCGGCTTGAGGGGTGCGCGGGGTTAGGGGGGCGGGGAAGGGGGGTCTCGCTGGCGAGTGAGCGGGCAGGTAGGCCGGCGGTTCTCGACGGAGGCAGTAGTAACGCGAACCGGGAACATTGACCTCCGTTTGGACTCGCGTCCTTGACGGTGCACCACCAATGGCATCGGAGATGATGGCTTTTATGCAACCTTCGTTACAATTGACACTAATATCTCTGTACCAGTGGTTCGGTTTCGCCCGGCGCGACTAACACCGCCTAACTCGATCCCGCGCGGCCGCCGGCAGCGCTCGGTTAACCGAACGCGCGACAGCCGAACCGCCGGAAAATAATGGCAACTGGATATTATTTGTTTCTCCTTTCCGTCGCGTCGTACCCCCCCCCCCCCTCCCGTCATTCTTTTTCGCCCCACCTCCCTCGCGTCCTCGTCGTTTCTTTTCTTTTCATTATTCCTTTCTTTTCTTCGGCCAAGTCTCCGGCCGGCCTTTTGCTTTTGTTTCAGCGTCTGAGCGAATCAAAGATGCACGCGCGCGCGGGGGATATTTGCAACTTGACTTTTTAATTATGAGCCGGAGCCGGCGAAAAACTCGTTTCGCTGCGAGAAAAAATGGCAAATGTTATGAATGCCACGGCGCCGCGGACAGAATGGCATCCATTGTCGGCGGATATTTAAATTCAGCCCCGCGGCATCTCAGAAATTCGCGGCCGCTGCGGTCCCGGGATCGCGAGCGCTGCGAAAATTCGGTTGGTATTTGTTTAATTAAGTTTCGTTGTTCGAAAGTTCGCTCGGCTCGGGGGAAATCGCCGGCCGTGATCCTTTTCGTTGACGCGATTGGTACATCCGTTTTCTTTTGGCCAATGCAACGTGTGGATAAAGAAGCAACGTGTGCTGCGTGTGGTACAAGCAATTAGGGATTTTTTTTTTTTTATTGTAAATTGAAAAAAATATTTTTATGATATCAAACTGGGCAAATTTTCTATCACAAAATTTATTAAGACGTGAATAAATCGTACATCGATTGCTGTCAACTTTATTACTTCATTTTTTAGAGTACATACTAATTTTTAACACATGATTAATTATTTTCCAAGTAGGAGGACTAACCACTTTTATTTCAAGATTTTTTAAATGAAATTTTTAACAAATAATTCTTTTGACAAAAATTACAATAAAGTATCACACTTTGATAATACTTTGATGTTCTTTTATAAAAAAAAGTATTAAACTTATAAAACTGCAGTAATAAACTCAGCCTTTTAAACTTAAACCTGCACAAACTGATATCGTTCACTTTACACTCGACCTAAGTTAAGAAAGTATAATATAAAAATTTGCTATGCAACATTAACTTCACTTAACGCCGTAACTAAAGCAACTAAATTTCTTATTGGCAATCGAGAAAGGTTAAGCTTTACTGAAATATCATTGCTCGATAAAACACGGTCTTTCCGTTGTCTAACAAACTACCTCCATAATCTCTGTTAGACCGAACGCAAGAATTTCAAAAGCGACTGTTTGACTTTTAAATGCAACGGATAGTCGTATGACGAAAAAAAGGTGGCGGGGATTGGCTGAGGAGGTTGTTGGGGGAGACGGGGGGGGGGGCTGCAAAGTGAAAAAACGAGGAAAAGAAAGCGCAAGACCGCGGTCACCCTGAAGTGGAGAGAAAAAGAAAGTCAGAAAAGAAGGAAGGTAAGGTCCACCCCGTGGTAGATGTAAACGCCGAGATCCTTGAACCCGGGGGAATGCAGCGCCGGCAACCCACGCAGCCTCGTGTATCCCACTCTTCCTTTTCATATGTCCGATCTAATCCCCACGGGGGCATACGTGTGTACCGTACGCATGCACGGTCATCGATCGGGCCCTTTCCCATTGAACTCTAACCTCGCCAATCGTTAATGATTCGATTTGCTTTGCTCGTTAATTTGAATTTTCACCCTTCCCGATGATTAGCTCATTCGCATTCGAATGCGAAATGCGCTTCTTTATCTCTTTATTGACAACAGTTTGATCGCCCGATATTTCGAATAAATTGCTTTTCATTCCGATTCAAAATAATATTCAAACGCACTTTATTTTATTTATTTATTTATTTATTTAAATTGAAAACAATGTAACTCTTTCGTTCCCGTTAATCTTTTTCCAAAGTTACAATTGGTTATTTAATGTTGTTATTAAAGTATCACTTTGATTTAGCGATATTAATGTGCATGAAATGCTCACCGTATTACAATATTAATGTGTCAAAGCCGAAGTAATTATATTCATTAAATCATTGTTCCCCGTGTACTTTTCGTGTTAAACATTTCCTAATGCACAAAAGTTACACGGCTCCTATTTTACGTCGAATTAATTGCCCGTCGCCGCAATGTCACGACGGCCATTTGTCGGCGCGATTTGTGAAAAGTAACGAAATTGCACGAGCCGAGCCGAAATTCCTAGCATCAGTACGGATCGTCTGCAATTGAACGAATGAATTAATCCCGGATTGTCCGTCCGTCCGAGAAAGCGAAAGATTTTCTCAAGAGCGTCGCCAGCTGTCGGGCCGAACGTGCGAACGTTTTCGCACGACGTTGCACAATGCACCGGGAGACGTTCGGTACCGTAAATCAAGATTTACGGCCGAAAGTTAAATGGATGACGATAATTACGCGATCGGTAATTGTGTCGAGTAATTATATGATTGCGGAAAGTTTTAACGGAGCTTCTAGCGCGGCCGCCGTGATTCGTGGAAATGGACACGTTATAAATAGATCATCGATATTTATGCGCGCGGTTTATCTGCATACAATGGAAATAAAATATAGATGCACCCGTTAATGTCCGATAGCTAACAAACGTCTTGCAACACGTAACGTGACTTGCCGCACTTTTACGACGGGGCTTTTTTTTCGCGCGCTTTATTACGGAGAGTTTTACTGGTCGGATTAACGCGAGGGTATAAATCACTGTTATTTAATTATTGTTATCCAATAAGCCACGGTTTCGCGGTAACTGGGACAGTTTGCGTTTACTGCGAAAAATTGAAGAACAAATAGAATTTTTCGTTTTTTTTTTTATTGTACTCATTAAATTGCATTGAGAAAACAAGTTCGCGAAAAATGGAGAAAAGCCTTCATTCATCATTTTATTTATCATGATTCTCATAAGTTAGATTTTACAAACTAAAAAGAAAAATAGCAATGAAAATGATACATGAGACAATGGAAATGGAAAAGCATTAAATTGATTGAAAATCTATAAGTTTCGTTGAACAGCGGTCGCAAAGTATATTTTAAAGGAACACAAATTTGAAAGATTTTAAAATAATAAGAAGCAAAGGTAATATTTTAATATTACGTTATCGAAAAATGATAATTATCGTGGTCAATCTTTGCGGCATGTGTCGGTCGGGGCATTAATTTTCGAAATCGGGAAATTCGCGAAACGTTATTCGAAATGATAGTTGTTTAAAGTGAAATGCATTTACGTAAAGCAAAAACTAGAATCGGCTGAAAACTGAAGTTCGACGGTTGTAGGAATATTACCGTATGTATCACTGCACGCGAAGAAATTCCGTTTTGCAATTCGGGCCAATTTTTATCTCATTAAAATGCAGGTTATTCGAGCTGGCCGATGACCGGCTGCATACGAAAGAGAAAGAGCGCTCTCTTAGAACGAACGTTGTCAAGGATTCATTGACGCTTAAAAAGTAACGGCGTGAAATGAATCGAATTGAAAAACTTGTGGCTCGCGTTCGAAAGCCTTTTGGTTTCCGATGAAATTTTTATCTGATTACCTTAAGAGTGGCGTGACGGCCGACCCGAGCAACAATTGAGATGACGAATTAATGCAAAGATTATTCGAACGGTGTAACGAGAAATTTATTTCAAAACTTGCATCTGAATTTTCCGAACCACAAAATTTAAAATCAATGGAAATTTGTTTCGAGTGACAAAGCACTTGAAACTCACGTGTGAGTTTCATCACTGTTATTATTACAAAAAAGGCAACACTTGTATGTGGAAATAAGCGTCAATTAACGAAATTCCTGTACAAATTCAACACGGCGACAAATTTTCATAACAATTGCACGACATTTGCACAATCGCGACACTTTATGGTAATTCGCCATTAAACTCATTTCTTCTTTTCGTGTACTTTTCTGCGAGCAAAAACAAAGAGGCCTGAAAAAGGTAAATCCGAACAAGGTCCACAGTACCATCAATCTCAATATACTTTGCAAATTTGAATAGGTTGTGCAAGTCACAAGACAAAAAGAAACACAAAAAACCAAATACTAAAACAGAAAAGCGAAACAAAAAAAAGAAGGAAGGGAGAAAAAGACAAGGCGAAGAAAAAAGAGGAGCAGCGCGTGAAAAATGGGCCGAGCGAAAAAGTGCAGGCGCGCGAAAACAAAAGTGCGCGAGAACGAGGAGAAAAAGCCGAAGCCGTGACATTTGGGGAACGAGGCGAGAAGGTGCGCGTTTTCGCAAGCCACGCTTTGTTCGTCGATTCATCAGGTGAGGCCGAGGTTTATTGATTTAGCCGATCGATTTCAATGGGCCGGGAAGTAAAGTAGTCGGGGGGGGGGAGAAGAAAAATGGCGGTCGCTTTGAGATGATGACAAATCGGGCGTGAAATTGTCGCGCGGCGCGTGGGCGTCGCGACACGTAACTCGAACAACATTCGAGTGTCATTAACATACGTTGATTGGGCCACGACGTGGGCGGACGTGCGGCCAAATGAGGTGTAAGCGAAATTTGTCTATCCGGCCGATTACATTGTCACGCAAAGGTCGTTGTGAAAGACCGTTCCTTCGGCAGTGCGGTTCGCTCGATCGCGATGCGTTGAATTCACTGAAAGCCAAAGAAAAACAATGATTACGCGCGCAGAAAACATCGGCTCGACAAAAGACGATCAAGGCAAACATGGATTTGCATTTCAACGAGCTAAATTGGACCGCGAATAATCGCCGGGCATTCAATGGCCGTTTCGGATTAATTGATTGAAAGTGGTGGATTAGCGAGAAACTCGGCGGTTGCGACGATTACCACGAAGACAAAAATATGAGTTGCTGCAAGAGGCTATTTGTTTGAGCTACTTTTAGTTGCTAATATGCAGATAGTTTGGGTGGGTGTGAGTTGAT
Organism: Aradophagus sp. ZL-2020; assembly: GCA_022817685.1. Lineage (NCBI taxonomy): Eukaryota > Metazoa > Arthropoda > Insecta > Hymenoptera > Scelionidae > Aradophagus > Aradophagus sp. ZL-2020. The sequence continues at coordinate 12,174 of JABFOV010000206.1, forward strand.
AGGTACGAACAATTGACGGTACGGGGAATTAATGTTACAATTTCGTGAGCAGGAAGTTTCTTTCGCAACGCATTCACGGTAAATATAATTTTCGCCTTCTGAAATCGAGATTAGAATTCAAATTTACTTCAGCGTGATAAAACAAATTATTTTTTATTTGCTTTCGTTCCTTCGAAAGTTCGCCAAATAATTAATTCTTAAAACACTCTTTTTTTGACACAAAAGTTTACGTTTTGAGTTATAATTTTACATTCTGACGAAAAACGTAAAAATTTTCGCTCTGAATTGTACATTTTGACTCAAGATTTAAAGTTTTGAGTAAAAAATAGTGTTTTTATAGTGTAGAATATAGATGACGTGGCGAAAAATCTTCGGGCAAAGGTGTCTTAAATTGAGACACTTCAGTTTTTTTATAGGAAACATTTATAATTTTGTAAACAAATGATACAATAGTCTAAATTAAAATTCCATTGATTTACACGTAATACAAAGTTACTTTTGCAACATTAACGTTATTTTCAATTCCCTTACTTCAAAAATATCTGTCAAACATTGTTTCGCTTCCATGAAGTAAAAGGCAGTTTTGTTTTAACGAATTTTATGTTCATAAGTTAAGTGTGTTTCACTATAATTCATAGCGATCACGATCCGTGATCACGACAAAGGTTTTCAATTTCGTTAGATTTCAAGAGAGGTTTCAAAATGAGAAACGCGGAACTGTAAATACGATGGAATAACTGTATCGACGTTTGACAAATTAATGCTAATCTTTTTGCCTCATGAATTAATTTCGTCGACAATTTCATAATGTTTTTGTCAAAGATACTTTCTAGAAACACAGCGGTCACATGACGGATGGATTATTTTACACGAATCCGTAAAGAAAACGCGCGAACAAAAAAACCAAGCTAAAAAAATTGCACGTGTTGCAATAGTTGAATCTTCGCAGTCTCTTGCGCAATTTCTCGGTGAATTCACGAAAACCTGCGCCGAGGTTCGCTCGCGACTTACAACGTCTCTCCCGTTTCTTACACCTTGGCTCGTTTACAGAGGGTTCCCTTCCTGAATGTTAATTAATTTACCGACTTCCTGCACCGCGCGTCAGTTGTTCTTCATTACGTCGTTGAAACTGTTTCGCTACTTTTATAGCTCAATTAGGATTAATTTTCATCGTAAAAAAAAATTGTCAGGGCGTTACACCTCACCTTCCTTCCCTTTTGCACTTCAAACCAAAAGAAGAAGAGATGGAGAAAAACAAGGAAACTGAAGCATACAAACAAATATAAGAAAACACCCGAAATTCACGAGCGAAAAAACGTAAGAAATCTGCGATGCAAAAAACGTCGAACAAAACGGATTCGTCGGAGTACGCAATGAAAGGTCGACAGAAAATGCAGACAAATAATTCCCTTAATCAAGCTCGCAGCAACGGCGTCGGGTGTTCGCGACTGCGATCACAAAAGGACGACGGAAAAGAGCGAAGGGAAAATATTATGATTTTCAGGCCCGCGAGAGAATAAATAAATATCCCGCGCCGTCAATATCGCGCAATTATCTGCAAATAAAGCAGACCGAGCGGTGCGATTAATCTCCTCGCCGCGTGTAATTTGCATAATATTTCAATAAAGATTGGCCATTGGCCGGCGAAGACAATTCGAGCCGAAAGTCGCCCGGCCGTTTTGCAACGACGCGACTCGTGCCGGTTAATAAACCGACACCGGGGAATCGTCATCTCGGATCGGGGTCCCATTGAAAAGTCTCCTCTCTCTCCTCCCACAACTCGACCGCAAATTCTACTTCATCGAACGGCTTAGACGAAACAGCGACAGCAAAAATCTCGGGGTTAAGAGTAAAAGAGCAAACAGCGCGCGAGGAAAGGACCGGAGGAAAAAGAGCGCGGAGGAGGGAGAAGAAGGGAGGAAAGAGGGAAGAGGACAGGCCGATCGCAGGCGAGCCGGTCGAAACGAGAACGCGCATCGGCCAGGCAGAGGCCACGGCAAGGGTAGAGCGGTCGTTTGCCTTGGCTTGCCTTCAGACCGCCGAGAAAGACCGAGCAACAGCGCCCCGCCGATACCGATTGCCAGGCGCGGCGCCGTCCGAATCCAGACCCCGCGCTCGCAAAAATTGCGCCCAACATTGTCGTCGCTTTGACCAACGTTACGTTTCAGCTAGTCGCTCGGCAAAGTTTCGTTTTCAAACGTCGAGTTTAATGACAGTTCAAGTATAAATGAAACAAACGATGTCTTGTTATAAGACACTTTCAGGTACAAATTAGCGCCCAGATGACTTTGAAAGACACATCTTTTTAGAGGGATGACTTTATGCACTGTTACATACACTGTGTGAAGATCTTTCATTCTAATGGTTGTATACCGTAAAATTGAAGTTCATGTTTATTATTACAATATATGATTTAAAATGACAGTTTTTTTTTCTGTGTGTAATTCTAACATAACATTTGTTAAAATTATGTTAATTTATGTCATTTCAACGTTTACTTGAGTCTCCGTAATTATATCAGTTAACCATGTAAAAGATATGATTTAGTCAAATCATTTCTTTTGCAACTTTTTTTTGGAGTGAGGGAGGTTATAAAATAAATAGTAAGATTAATATTTAAACTTATTGAAATAGGGAGCGGGTAGGTTTTCAGATCGAAACATAATAGGGAAGGAAAACCTTGAAATAGTTATTATTGTGAAGAAATATTAGGTCAGTTGAAGAGTTAAATAACAATGTATATAATATTACTGTAATTGATATATATTTATAAATATTTGCAAATTTGATGCTACGAACAAATGAAAATCTTAAATTTTTTTTTTTTTAATAATCAAAATTATAATTATATGTAATATTTAGTTATAGTGTTCAGAAAATCGATTTATGTTTGTAACAAAAAGATTAATGAGTAATTTATCTTCCTTCAATCTTATTCACGATTGAAAGCATTGTCCAAATTGTGAAAAAGTGTAATTACATTATATAATCAAATTAAAAAGAAAAATATGGATAACCATTGCTCTCTTAGATTTTAATACTTATTCAATTTTTTTCTTAATTTTCGTGACTTCCAATTAATTCCAGAAGAAGCCGACACAGAAGAAATCTGCATATCAAAAAAGAAATGTAAAAATTAAAGTTTAAAAAGTACAAAAAAGTGTCCATATAAAAAAAGGAACAAATCGTACTAAATGCAGAAAAATGTAAATCATAATTTCTATTAAACCCCGCGTTAATCTTTTTTACCGTGCAACAACAGAAACAAATAACTCCCCTTACAGACAATCATTCATCATGATACTCTTTAGTTTCACTTATTTTATCGCCCAAGTCCTCCGACAACAAAATAGTCAAGCAATTTATAATTCATCAAATTTCCAACGAACCGCAAGTCCGAAGAAAAATCCTTTAGCCAAATGGAACACAATCCAAAACTGATTTCACGAAAAAAAAAAAAAAAAAAAAGAAACGAGCAAAAAAAGAGGAGGAAAAAAGGAGGAATATAAAGAGCCGGAATAAAACGAAGGGAAGAAGAAAGCGATATTAGTATTTCCAACGATGGCCCGGCTGAATGGGACCAGAAAGCAGCGGCAAGAAAATAATTCGGGGCCTGGGCCCGGAGTAGCGAGGTGGGGGCAGCCGTGCGGCCGCGGCGATCACACCGCGCGGTGTCGCGCGCATTCCACCGATCGGTTTCGGGGGCGTTCGGCTCGAGCCGGCTTGGCTCGTCTCGCGCCGCGCGCGACCTTCGTGCGTCTTCGGCTGGCCTCGGGCGCGATTGCGCGCGCTCGGCGTCTCGATTGGTCCGGTCCAGTCGCGGTGCGGCGCTCGGCCGAGGCGGCAAGCACACGAAGCTTATCGAGCAGCCGCGCGGAAAATGACGCGCGCCGAGCCAGCGGGTACTTGCGCTCAATCGAATTCCGCTTGTGCCGAGTTGTTTTGTGCCTTGTGATCGGATGCTCGTTCGATTCCGCGACGATGGTTTTGTGAGCCGTTGCTCTTGTGCCGATTCGGATGTGTGAAACAAGCCCGTGGATTTTTTGGCGAGTCGTGAAGCGCTTAGCCAAGCCGCTCGGACCTTGCGGCATCAACAGGTGGCATCTCATCAACTAAGGTACACGTCCTTGGTAACGCTGCAACGCCTCAACAGTCCGCTTCGTACGCCACAATCGCGCCCCGAAATTACGCCCGACGTTTTATCGCCGCGGCATTCGAAAATCGATCCGCCGTTGTTGCAAGGTGCGCCTTCGAACCGGACTTTGCAGGCCCGATGCCGGAATCTTGACAATTACGGCATGCGAATGTTTAATCGCCAGCGGTTCTTCTTTGTTCCGAAAAATTCACTATTGAGTATCAATAATACATTTTTTTTTTTTTTTTTTTATTCGATTTAAAATTTGTTCTTGGCACGGTAATTTTCATAATTTGACAAGAATCATTGAAGAAACATCTTTTTTAAACAGCCAGTGTTCTGTTTTATAGTAAACGTCCGATAATTTTACAAATTATAATCGTATTTTCAAAACGGGGATTTTATTATCAGAGAAAAAGAATGCATTTTTAATGTTTTTTTATTGAAGTTCTTGAAAGTCTACGTGTGATAATTTTCAAAGTTTAAAAAAAAATATTTGATTTAATATACTGCGGCAAAGAAACGACTGTTAACGAACGGACAAAATTTAAAACGTATCTAAATACCTTTCTGTAAGATGTCTATCTTTCCACTGAATTCTGTAGTTGTTTAAAGCTCAAAATTTTTAGTTTCTCGGGAAGTCTGAAATAAATAATAAGACAGCCACGATAACACTTGTTTCTGAAACACTTTTAAGTTTTCAGCAGTATCTTGGATATCTTTTACAGAAAAGACATGAAAATTGTTCAAATCGGTTCGAATAAGATACTGGTCTATTCACCGAGCAGTCGTAAAATAGGAATAGTTGCATTTTTTTCGTCAAGCAGACAATAGCTTGTCAGGCTAGAAACACCTGATCGTTGTTCCAACATTAATTACCTAATTCGTTTGATATGTTGACAGTTTGAAGATACTTCACTTCTCAAGCAAGCTTCTTAAACAAAGACTGTGTGAAGTCTGCGACGAGCAGATAAAATATTTAATTTCATTCAACGATACTATTCTCACTAAACAGTGAAGCGCTGTTTACATTTTGTTTTTCTGTACGGGCCAACTGAAATTGTGTTGAAGATGTGTTGTAACTCAATCTCCAATGATTACCACTTTCTACTACAGTGGCAAATTACCCGTAGAATTTGACTCTACCGTTAACTTATACATATTATTTTTCCTCCTTTCTTTTTCGTTTCCTTTGTTTTATTTTCTTCATCTTACATTTTTTAATGATACAACGCAAGTTGCATCCTTGATGCATGCTAAACATTAAACTGAGTAAATCTTGTCGAATAATTTTCGTTAAAATTATTGAAATTATTTTGTGGAAGAAAAATAGCTGAATAAAAATTACATGCTTGCTGAATAAAAATTATATGATTAAAGTTATAATTAATAATAGTAATAATTAAATATTCGTTGCGAAAAAAAAGGAACTACAAAGTTCCCGTACATATTTTCCTTTTATCATTTCAAGTGTTTCAGGAAATATATTTGTTTATACAATAAACAAATTGAATCCATAATTAATTAATTCACTTGAACTTTATTTACAACGTTTTTCCATTTGTATCCGACAAAATTTATTCGAATCGCGCAAGGTCATTGGAGAATATCGGGTGAAAGATTAACGGCGTTTTCGGTGTGAAATGAAAAACGCGCTATGTCCACGGCTCGAATTTGCCACGAGCTCCGTTGACATCGGGACGGTCGTGCGTTTCTCACGCCTCAGACAACGGCCTCGAATTGTACGGAAATCTCGCCTCGCCGAAAAGAATGAAAGAAAGACTTGTGCGGGAAGTTGCGGACCGCGATTCGGACGCTCGCCGTTGCGCCGCACGAGCCCCGATGGAAAATTGCCATCGATCGCGTCACGACTGCGATAGATCGGCGAATAGAGCCGGCTCGATATTTGACACAAAATCTGATTCACGTGACTGCACTTAAAAGGTCAACGCTGCAGCTGAGAATCGTAGTCAGCTTTGTTTTCAGCGAGAATCGTTCGATTTTACGCGAACGCCGATTGGCTCGTTCCGATTAACGTATTTATTGACATTCATCTTTGTCGCGGTTTAGTAACAACTCCGGTGATGGAAATCGATACGACGTTTTCTCCTGAAATTCAAAGACACGTATTCGAAATTCGCTTATTTGCTTTTGTTTACAACTACTCGGCATTTTCACAGAGCAATTAATTACACAAAAGACAAGTTTGACCAATGAAATGTTGGTCGCAATAACGGTGACATTTCTTTCCATGCCGATTATCATATTTTTTCCGTATCAAGGCCATATCTCAGACCTTTGATTCAAGATCCAAGACTTTTGTTTCCCTCTTTGATAGCCGTGCTCGCTGAAATAACCATCATCAAATACGCGACGCACGTTTTTGCGGAAAAGTGTGATGGTCGAATAACGTGTTTCCATGTCGCAGTCGCTCGTTCCTTCTCGAGTGGAAGTCGAGGGAAAAAATGCTAAGGAAAAAAGGAGGCATAACATTTCGTGATTACGATACGACGAGCGGACGTTTTAAACTGCAGTTTACCGAAGAAAACCTGGCTCGGGGAAACGTCGTTTGATTCGAACAAAGTAGCGAACTCGCGCGTATACGCGACACGGTCTACTAGAATTTCTGTTTACCTGGCGTTATTCGAAGCGTAGTCGAGCAGCGCCTCGTACGAGCGAGCGCTTTCGTCGTTGGGCTCAATGAAACGTCGGGGCGCGCGCTCGTAATTGCCGGACGGCAAGGAAAAAAGCGTCGTGGCGAAATAAAGCGAAATTAGAAAATGAAAAAGCACGTAAAACTGAGCCGCGAGCAGCATCAGAAAAGCGATCGAAAATTGATTGCGGCGATAAACAATCCCGCGATCAAAATAAGCCGCCGGCAGAATGTTAATTGGTCGCAAAAATTTTGCACTCGCGGTTTCTAAAAGTTCGCCGGACTATAAAACGAGTGCTCGCCAAGAGTCTCATTAACATTTTATGCTTTCTTACGCGAATCTTTTGTTTTTTCATTCCTTGGTCGCCGTTTTTCATTATTTTCTTTTCTTTTTCTTTGTTTTTTTTTTTTTTTTTTTTTTTTTTGGTTTCGTCTTGTTTTCGTTTCTACCGCCACTCGAGAACGATCCGATCGAACGATCAATACTTACCGCCACCCTCGCGGACTTTTCATTCCGCCGCGCGTAACGGCGTCTTAAATTTCGCGAATGCCCGCGCCTGATTATATCATCAATTTCAAGCGCCGTCTCGTTAAATGCTTATAAGAAGAAAGTCGGCGCTCGGGTATAAAAGTTCGGACGGTTTCCAACTCACGCTTTTATAACCTCTCTTTCCCTCCTTATCTCCGCTTTAATGTCTCACACTTTCGTGATTTTACGCGCTTACGAGATCAGGAGCATTGTTTAATTGGCTCGTAGAGTTTTGAAAAATGAGGTTTCGCAGCTTTTCAATATTTTGCAATTCCTTTTTCTTTTTAATGCAGAGTAAACTTGTCAGAGTCGACTTATAAAGTTGAACTGCTGAAGGCGTTTTAAAATTTTACCATTTTTCGCCAAGTTTTGTTTTATGAAGATTGTTGAACGCGAATTAATTAGAAAATCATGAAAACGCGAAGCACGACTGGGATTTTCATTCCCGCATATTTCCGCCCCTTGAATACGTTCGAAAAGCGCGCAAAAATCCGGGAAGATCGCGGAAAGCGGTGAAAAAAAGCGACTGATCCGCCTCTAACCGTTTCTCGGAAGCGTTCTCACAGTCGCGAAAGACGACGCCATTTTCCGAGTGACTGGCATTGTTTTGCGCTAAACTTTCCGACTCGAAAGGGCTTTTTCTTAGCCGCCGTAGCGATCCAGTCCAACTGCTTTTTCACTTTCGTCTCCTCCGTTTCATTTATTCGCGCTACATAAAGTTCGGCAGTAAATTTTCCTCCGGACGACGAGCGGCCGCCGAGCCGAGAAAAATGTAAAACGTGTTTTTATTGTTCCCAGATGCGGATTAGACGGCCGTTTCCCCGAAACCCGAGGCTTTTATTATTCGACTCCGGCATCCGGCTCGAAGCGCCAACACGAGGCGTAATAAAGGTGGCGATTATTGTAATTCGATCGAATGAAAATCCGTGGCTCGCCGACTTTTCCGGCCACCGTTCGCGTTGCCGTGTACGAAGCTCGACTCGGCTTTTAATACCGGCTTCGAAAACTAACAGTAAAATCATTTCCGCTTGCTCAACGCTAAAGAGTTTCGTCGGGAATAAATAACGTTTTGATTGATTTCCTGCTAGTTTTCGAATGTTTTGATCCTTTTGAAAGCGAGTAAACAAGACGCGGCGATAAATTCTTACAACAGCCATCGGACGTGAACGAACGGTCCTCGCCGAGGTCGAAGATAACATCTCGACTTTGATTTCTTTTCCACAATTATACAATTCAAGTTTGTCTTGTTTCGCCGTCTTGTCAGTTTACCAATTTTTGAGCCCATTCTTTACATAAACGATCAATGAAATACAAGTTGAATTTGCGTCAAACAATCCAATAACATTGCTTTGGAAAAAGAAAGTATTAACGTTCTTTTTGAGATTACGTGATTTTAATTACAAGTAAAGTATTGTTCAAAAATTTTTTTTAATTCTGTTTGTAGTAGAAATAAGCTGACAATCTATTAAATGCAAAAACCACTGTTATGAAAAGACTTTAAAACGCAATGCTTCAACGTTACTTATAACTTTTCAAACTGTTGTAGAAAAGACACATGATGTGAACCGAAACATTTATAAATCGAAGAAAAGTGTTTTAGAATTATGGATAAATGTGTTTAATTTTAAAACATTTACATTTGCAATTCATGCATATATATATATCCATATATTAAGAGTACTATATATTCTTCATGGGTTTTGTTGTTTGATCGAATACATTCAATCTTCATAAATTTCGATTAAACATAGGTCTTTATAATCTTACATTCCATACCTTATAATTCAATATAATATTTCAATAATAGTTCCTCAAGTTCCTTAATACAGATTTTAATAAGGCTTCTACATCATACAATATTTCCGGAACATTTAATTTTAGTTTCGAAACTAATCTAATTAGTTTTCAAATTGGTAGTCTAGCGAAATAATTATATCTAATCCGACGATAAAATTGAATTTAACGTACACGTACGATAATTATAAGCCAAACTCGACCGTTCGATAAGCAATACAATTAGCCGCAATTATCGTCAATCGAAATTCGCGTGCGGGGAAGTAAAAGTACAACATTCAAGATCGCCGGGACGACAAACCAACTATCCAATTGAGAGGCCAACAAAACCGCTCGCTCCGGATCTGGATGAATCATTAGAATTAGTCACGGCCGGGCAAGAAAAATGCAAAATATTTATGACGAATCACGGTATCGCGCGATTCGATCGATCGACAAAAAGCCACGATTGTTGCGCTATGACAAATGACATTTTCGGCGTAACTGCTTCGCCGGCAATCAAGAGCGACACAGAAATTGCGGCTTCCGCGATCGACGAGTTACCGATTTCGCAGTCGTAGAAAGGACGACGGCGCTCAACGGCGATTGCGCGATTTTTCTTCCTATCGTTTTCGCGTGTTTCCACGATAGCCACATCGTGTTCGGCTGATAAATCGGCATGGCGATGACATTAGTCACGCACCTGATATTGCGACATTGCGACATTGGCGGGGGAGACAATACGATCGGTATCGCGGCCGAAGACAGTCGCTTTTTGCCACCGGCCACGCGGACAATTACGCAAATCGAATCATGTGAAAGTCGCCCCCACGTGAATTCGATCAAACTTATTCGCAGTCGACGGCTCGACGCGAGTCGGTATTTTTAATTATTCCCTATGATCGTTTCTAATTAATAGCAAAGTATATCGATCGATTCATGGGGTTAGTAAATGAATTTATATTGTATACAATTTTCAAGTTGGATGCGAAATATGTAACCAAGAAGTCGTCTCTTGACAATTTTTTAAATTAAGAAGTTTTGTAGTTTCGAGTACATGTTTCGTTGAAACTTTTCATTTTAGGTAATTTAAAACTAATCTTCTTAATTCAAGTAGTTTATAAAAGTCTTCTTTTTACAGAGATATTAAAAATGAACTTGAATACTGATCAATGAAACGTAAATTTGAATCGCAACAAGTGCAGTTAAACTTTAAAGTTCATTTTTGAATTTGTTACACTATATTTTTTAACTTTGATTTTTCTTTGATTTTTGCAATGTTCAAAATGCCATCCCCACGTGTATCTTGAAATGGTTTTGGTAATTTACAGATTTTAATAGCGAATCAGTATAAGCCCCTGTTATTTGATTCCGCTTTTAAAAAGTATTAGTCCAATTAACGCGAACTTTTAATTAAACATTAAAGACCGTACTCTCCGAGCAATTTGGTCAAATGAGCATTGCGCAATTGCGCTAACTGGACGCTAGCATTGTGCAACGATGTTTTGCATCATTAACATATTACGTATAATGATAGCAATAAAATTTATTGTACTTTATATTTTAATAGTTACGATTATATAAAATGCAGATACCGTATCTTAAACGGAAAAGTTAAAGCTGGTAAGTTATTACTATCAGACCAGTAGGAAATTGTTTAGTGACAGTGAGTTATTTCAGTGAGTTGTTGCCCCTGCCGAAGGAGTTAAGTTTCAACTGTTTTTGCGCCAGGTTCAATGGCGCGATGCTCATGGTTGATTGATTTTTGACTCTCTTCTATGGTTAATCGAGATTCTTTTCGTCTTTTTTTTATCAAGAAACGTAAGTTATTGTAATCGATGGCCTTTTTTTAAATGAACATGAAAAAATTTTTCACGACTCCTGCAAATCTTTTTTACTGTAAAAAATGCAGAGCTTGAAGTCTGTAATGTTTAAAAGATTGAACGAGTATTTTTTTCTGCGAACGTTTGCATATTTTAAAAATATTTCTGAACGATTATAAAAATGGTTACGAGTATTTTATTAATTTGAAATAAAAAAGCACGATTTGCTTATTTAATTGTGACAGTAATAAATCACTTTTTTTGCAAAACGAACAATATACATTGAATTAGTTCGTAAATTAATAATGAGTAATATTGATTATATTGTTTATTATGCCTTGTTGAAGTGTAAATTTCAACTATCATGAAATTTCAAAATTATAAAAACATTTTCATGAATTCGTCACAAATTTACTATTTCATTTTATACTGAAAAACACCGGAACCACTTTAGGAACGTCGAGTCGTCTTCGTCTATTCGTCCCGCTACCATGTGGACTGAATTCAATTTCTCAGCGCAGTAATTGAGAATGAAAACCGATATTTTTATTTCCAACACTTGCAACGACAATGTCTTTTTCGTCGGCGATAAAAGCCTTTCGCTTGCCCTCTTCCACTGGCAATCGAAGCACCGGCAAACAAATATTTCCAGTAGAGCGGCGCATCAACCTCGCCGACTAATTATCGACTACTTTCTGTACCGTACGAACCGGATGTCCTTCGCCAAGCCGAAGCCGGCTAACCCATTTCGCATTAATATTCCCGTTGGCAGGCTATTGAAACTGCCTCCAGATGATCTCGATCCCGAGCGACGACACGGCCATCCGCTCTTGTTCGTCGCGGAAAGCCGATCCCACTCTTTTCCGCGCGCGAAGAATAATTTAGCTCTTCCTCTTCGCGAGACAGAAACGGAACGCTTCTGATAGATTGCGAGACAGAAGTAGGTGGCTGGTCTTCTGGATTGGGTCACGCTGTTGCCAAGTGACGTTACAAGCCAGATCCATTCCAGTCCTCGTTCGGTCATCCGCGCTGACAAACTAATTAAGGCAAAGTTACCGTTTCGATGGTAATATAATCTATTCGAATACAACCTTTTTACTACTCCGGTGGCAAATCTTGGGTGGTGACAGAGAGAGGGGAAAAAATATCGAACTTCAATGAAAGTATTAAATTTGAGACCAACATTCAGCATTTTCTTCATCAATCAATTAAATGATATACTATACGATTTTGGTTAATAATGAACGTTACAAAAATATCTGTAAAACACAGAGAGTTACTTATAATTCCACTGTTGGATCTAAGACCATTTAGGTTTCAAGTTACACCCAAACCGACTTAGAATTAACACTTTTGGTATTGATATGCAATTTAACACCTCATTTTCCACTCTACTAATTATTATTTCTATGCTTTATTTGACCCATTGTCACCAAAATTAAGTAATATATAATAACTTAACTAAAAGTAAGTGATTTTTACACCATAATCGTTTACACCAAATCATCGCACTGCACTTATTTTTGTACTGTCGTCATCCGACAGACTTGAACTCGAATCGAAAGACGTCGCGTATTGTTGTTGCAATGTAAAAACAAGAAGAAGGAGGTGGCCGGGGAGGGGGGACGGGGGGTAGCGCGAGCTGATTTTGAGCCGACCGTTGTGTGTGACATCTGCGTGCGTTTGCCTCGCGTACGTCCTTGCGCCAGCAGACGAGCGCCTCGGAACGCATCGGGACTGGTATCTGGTATTATGCTCGGTACCGAATGCCGATTGGCAGAGCAGCTTCGGCCGTAATAACGTCTAAGTATGTATATGTGCACCGGATGGTAGATGCTCTCCGATTTTCTTACTCCTTCGTCGGCGGTGGCTTTCGTTAAGTCGCCGTTGCTTGAGACCTTCGGAGAACCTGTTAGTGGTTTAGTGCCAAGATAAAATATTCTATGGTGGGTATATACAGTCGCTTCGGCATGCGGCCCGAGAGAGGGCAAATTTTGCACGAAACAATTTCATACGGAGGGTTTGATGCCAGGCGCGCGGTTTAGGGATTATCGCCTTCAGATCCGGCCGGGGCACTCTTTAAACGGTTCATTCACTCGGAGCGAGTCAAATTCACTCCAAAGGAGTCACGGTTTCACTCCCTTCGAGTCCTCTTAATGTAAACTATTTTTTTCGCATCTGTTTGATCTTGAAAGGAAAAGAGAATTTAATAACTTTGGTTTTTTTGTTTTAGTCGAAAACTTTATCGGTTAACTTAATCGTTGAAAAAGTCTTTGGCTTTAAATATTATTCACACAGACATTAAAAGGGCTTTCTTCAAATCAGTGTCGTTGCTGCTTTGCATAATAATCTAATGTCTATATTACGGAACAATTAGTATTTTCATTGTTTCAAATCAGTGAATATTTTTTCATATTTACTCATCAAATGGAACATTTTGACTCGTATTCATTCTCCAAGTGAATTACTTTTCAATCGAAACGAAATATTGATTGTATACAGCGATATTATCGATCTTCGTGTTATTCTTCTTCGTCATGCGATCGACGGGACCAAAGATCCACTGGATCTTGGTAACGTATCGCGATTGAAATCGGGTCGAAGAAGACCAATCAAACCAAATCGATCGATATTGCACTGATCGTAAATATTTCCTTGAAATAGTATCTATGAGAAAGACTAACTGTTGACGGTTGAACAGTTAGTCAATATCTTTCCCTCGAAACATAATGATTACGCGTTTAAAAGGGTGGCATTACGCGCTTACGACCGAGCCAGGTCCTGGCGTTCCCGATGATACACCAGATTTGTGGGAATGCCAAGGAAATCACTCAAATCAGTGTTTTAACAGCAAATTCTCTACACACATTTGTACGATAACAACTGAAAATTTTGCTTTTTATCTCTCTACACTGAGAGAAATAGATATTCAAATTGATTATCTAGATAGTCAATCTATATAGTCAAAAAATAACTAATCATTTTGATAACATGTTTTTTTTACATATTTCATGACCTCAGTATTTACACTGATTATCTAGATATTCACATCAATTAACTAGGTATTTACTTTGATTAATTACATAATTAATTTCTTGACTATTTGTAGAAAATCCTTGACTATCCGAAATAGTTAAAAGAACTACACAGATACGTCTTTTAACTATCTATTTCTCTGAGTGTATTTGTCCGAAAAAATTTTCGGTACATCTTTTGTCAATAAACGCAACATTCCAGCTCGTGATTTTTGACCCTGTCTTTTGTCTCGTCTATCTCTTTTTTATCCGCAGATAAAGAAAAGTCTCCTCAAAGTTCTGGATATATTTCACTTTTCAGCATTTCATTTTACTCGCTTCAAACTGACCATACAAATATGTTTACGTGAAAGAATTACTAAACGCACTTTTATCCATCCGTATTAAATTGTTTGATCATCAGAGTCCAATGGAGGATCCATCGTTGACGCCGAAATCACGTCGTTGGAGCTCGCGCGGCACGAGTAGTAAAAGCCGGGTTTGAGTGGCGCGGAAAGCCGGCCCGCGGCGGTGGTGATTTTTCGCGGCGAATTATTCTGTATATGGCTCGGTGGCATGCGTTGCCCCATTCTATGCCAGATTTGTGCAGTGTGCCGCGCCACTGACGTTGTTCCGCGCGTACATGCGCCACATGAATATATGTATACGGCGTATAGGCCGTGTCCTTATACAGGGAGCGGCGCGTAATCAGGTGTATATATAAAATATATTATAAGTGTGCGGCCGATGTTCGCGGTCCTGCACGGAACACGCCTTTACGCACGGCTTACGATGTCAATACATGCACATATTCATGCAACACGCGCATCCTGCTATGTAAACTTACGACCCGCGTATGTAGGTGGCTAAAGTTTACATAGGTTACTGGGATACACCGCGCCGAGGGATCGACTTTTGCGTGCGCGATCACGTCAGTCCGCACGTCCGTTCGTGCGAGCCCGACATCGTTTATTTCACGTCGGAAAACAATACCGGTGATTGCCGGCTCGTCGACCGACAATTCTTTAGACCGGGATAATTAAGCGGAATGTCCGTGCCACGCTGCAGCAATTACCGGCCATTTTTGTCATTCGTACCGCGGGAAAAATCATCGGCATTATAACGATCGTAAATAATGGATATTAATTATTTGCAGATTATCAATAAATTAAAACGTTCTTCAACTTAGACGATTCAAAGGAAAGACTGGTTTTGATTGGCTGATAGTTAGAAATACAAAGGTTGCTTGAACTTGCTTATTGACATTGTCATCTACGGTATTCTCTTTCTGAAATCAATTTGTTTATTTTTTTTAAAACGTACTAATCGTTTAAAATTTTAAGTTTAGTTGAGAATTTATTTTCAGTAAACAACAACGTTAGTAAACACTGTAGTATCAAGTATGCAATTAAATCAAGCGATTTAATTGCTTTTTGTGACGCTTTTAATTAGAAATAGCGCAGCAACGTCGATATGGATCTTTACGCTTGAATTTCGTTAATTTGCGAGCCTTGTTTGGCGTCTTTGAAATGAGCCCGGCTCGACGGCGACCTCGTCGTCCGGCAAGGCATATCGGGTATATTCACGTCCGTGCACGCGAGTGCCAGCTGTAAATAAAGCACGTGTTTCGCCTTGTCTTTGTGCGCCACTAGTAAGGCATCCATACCCTTACGATCGGTCAGACCCAACAGAAGCCTTTTCTCGTCTAACGGGTGTCGTTTTTTCAACCACCACCCGACGTTTCTTATCCGAAATATACTCGTTAGTTCTACATTTTATGTCCGGAGAGACCTCACAAGTGATTATTCTTTCCTCTCGTTACAAGGCGTCGTATTTCAAATAACAGTTATTGCCCAAAATTTCTTGTTTTGGTCTTTAAACAATTCTTGAAGCACACGTAGAGTCCGAAAATTAAATGAAACGTCGTTAATTAAGTGAGCGTTGGCAGTGGTTTCTGATGACGATTGTCGAGTGTTTATGTTAGACCGACTAACATAAACATTCCATACTGTAACACAATTGGAACACGTGCAACTCTGCCTCGGGTGACGGCGAGATGAGTCAAAATGGGACGCCTTATAAATATAGTTTTCCTGCGAAATTTCCATTTTTTTCGATGAGGTAATTGACGTCAAATATATTTCTTTTTACCGCAAGCGAAGTTAATGATTTGACGAGATTTTCGTCATTAAAGAAAAAACTGTCGTTAATAAAAAAAATTATTATTATATTAATGAAAATAGATCATTTTAGGGCAAAAAAAAAAAAAAAATCCACCGCGTTATGGAACATCTTTAGAAATGTAAGATCTAAAAAACGTTAATGATTGTTACCTAATCGTTTTACTTCATAAGCCGCAGTTTACAGAATAATAATAAAAGTGC